>JAJOZX010001964.1:495000-540000 GCA_023014485.1 Bathynomus jamesi | reverse complement strand
CCATCCCATGGTCCAAACGCTGTTTCCCAATGGCGGCGCCGCCTTCCAGGATGATAATGCACCAATCCACACCGCTGGGGTCGTTAAAAACTGTCCAAAAGCTGTATGAATCAATTCCCCGACGCATTGCAGCTGTTATTGCCGCTAAAGGAGGACCAACTCCATATTAAGAATAAAAACCGCCATTTATCAAGGTGTTCATATTATTTTGTCCAACCCCTGTATAAATACAGGGGGTTAACAAAAGTAAATAGACACCTTTTTTTTGGGGGGGGGGGGGGGGTCATGACGTTTGGCAGGAGACAGGGAATGCTGGAACTCCCGCTTCTCCTGTCACTGTCCCCTTTATGTGATCTTTTTCCGTATCTCAGCTACCTTTGTGAGCAGTCCATCATGCTCTCAAACACACACTTCTCCCTCTTATTCTTTGCTACGCATTTTACACACTACACAATGTTCTCAAAATTTAGAAAAGAAAAAAATGGCATTGTGGGCCTTGGAGACCTTGGTTTTGGCTCACTCTTTCTTACATAGCTGAGGGGAGTATTTTTGCGGGCCCTCGCCCTTGGCCTCTCCTTCTTGCCTAGAAACAGAATCGTGTCGCTTTCTCTTTTGCATTATGCAACACTGACTCACGTTCAGGCATTCCATTTTGTCAACCCTCTGTATGCGTGTGACGACTGTATAAAGCGTCACACAGTGATCACTGAACTTGACCCTTATGAATCCGCCCTCATCATTCAAAAGACAGCATTTTTTTATAACAACCATGAAACCATCGCTTAAATAATTCCAATATCAAACCTGGAATTACGATTGATTGAAGGTTTCCGAGTCACGGTGAAGAAACCTAAATTAAATAATTACATTATAATTGTGTGAAATTTAAACTATTTTAAGAATTTGTCTCTCGCAAAATATGGGGACATTTTTGGTATTTTTCGTTTTTAATCTCCTTCAAATGTTAACAAAATAATTAAAGTATTGTTTAGATTTCACAGAAACCAAACACTTCCCGCAACTTTCTAACAGAAATATTATCTTCTATTGTCTCAAATCGCTCAAAATAGAAGTTTTAAAGACCATTTCTTTTATCTAAAGACGTTACGTATCATTAAAAGACGTTATTATATCATCTGACAAGAGAGGTCTGATACTCAAAAAAAGGAAAAACTTCCCCCTAGAATGAACCCTTAAAAAGAAGTTATACATTCTAAATTTAGAAGGTTTTATTTTGAGTGTTGTTGATTTAAAAATTTTTGTTAAACTTTAATTTTTAATTTGAAATTTTGGTATATCCCAGACTCGAATTTAATATGAAATTCTCGAATCGAACATAGATTTTTATAAGTATGATGAGGTTCTTTTTGGATTTTTAGATTTTAACGTTTTAGCCACTGAAAATTGAAGAAGATATCTTCCTAAACGGTTGAAAAGAAAATAGTTAATTGTTGGTCAGGGAGCAATATATTTCAATGATTGATTGAGCTTAATGGTGCACCAACCCAATGGGGGTCAGCAATATAGTTCTGCGCTTCATAATAAGACTTCACACTTTCCAAAGTATAAACTCCCTATACTTCATTTGTAACATCCTGCCCACATTTTCCTTTCCTTTCAGCTTCCCTAAAATTTTATTACTTCCTCTTCCTAGTCGAATTCCTAACTATGCCCATACTTTCCTAAAGACCTTCCAAGCCTTTTAGAACTGTTACGAGATAAACACGAAGGCAGGTGATGAATTTTTTAATCCGTCACATATTATCTCGGAGAGTGTTGATTACGATATAAATGACATAGGTTCCGACCATCTAAATTTCAATATGTTTATGATACTAACTCTAAACATAAAACATACCTACTAATTTTGAAGAGCTACATAATTCATTACAATTAATCGGAACACAATTCTCTCTCATAGTCCTTACGAAAACATACATAAAAGAAACAACTAAAGGCTTATACCCTTTGGATCGGTATAAATGTTTTCAGACATATCGTGACGGCAGAAAGGGAAGGGGTTTCAATCTACATAAATCCATTCCATGTACACAAATCACTGATTTTACATTAATGTCTGACTCTATTGAAACATATGCCGTAAATATAACCGTGGAAAATACTAATTTATCATAAGTATAATTGGTATCTACCGACCTCCAAATGGAGGTCTTATTCATTTCTTGGAGAAGACCGACTTTATTTCAAATCATAATAATATAAAACAGCATAAAGCAATGTTCTGGGCAACTTCAATTCTGATCTCTTAAAATGCAATAAACAAAGAAACCCTAAAATAACCTCATAAACAGAATGGTAATATGTATATGGCTTCTGCCCAACGATGACGCGAACTTCTTTTTATGTAAGGAGGGGGCCAAGGGCGAGCGCCCGCAAAAGTGACCATTCCATAGAAGATGGAGAGCGCCGAAAACAAGGTCTCCAAGGCTCAACGATGCCACTTTTTTATTTATAAATTTTGAAAAGATTTTGTTGTGTGTAAGATGCATGTATGTATAGTGAGGAATAGAGGGAGAAGTATGTGTTTGAGAGCAAGCTGGACTGTTCACAGGGTAGATGAGACACGAAAAAAGATCAGCTAAGGGGACCCGCCCCCGAGTACTTCTCTGGTCGATTGGTGTCGACTCCTATAGAGCACTCAACTTCAATAGACCATATATAATTGTAAAGGTCATCTGAACCATACAGCCGATATACTTTTGCTGGGGATCTCTGACCATTTCGGCTGTCTTAGCGTTAAATGAGAGTCATAAAATCCCGGAGACAGATCGCGTAAAAATAAGTCAGAAAAATAAATGAAAATTTAAAAGATCTGAAACAAAAACTAGACTCAATAGATCATAGGCACAAAGTCCTCGAAGGGGCTGACGACAAATGAAAAATTTATTAAGTCCTCAGACATACTATACGATTTACTCAACGAACTTTGTCCTGTGACTACTATAAACACGATCCATAAAAGGCAAAATAAACCATGGTTACATAAACCTTTCCTGAAAGCTATACGCCAAGAACATTTAACCAATAAACACGTCAAAGAAAGAACAATACCCCAAGAAATTTACACCAATTACAGATACAAACTAAATACCTAATCAAGAAAAACAAAATCAGAGTACTACAGAAATAAATTTGAATACAAAGGCGATTATAAGAAACAATGGAAACTTATCAATGAAATTTTGCATAGGAAGAAAGAACACAGTTTTTTTTCCCACAAATATAACAGTAAATAATACCACTTATAACGAACCATTAGATATAGTCAATCATCTAAATAAGTACTTTGCTATCATAGGAACAAATACAGCTGATCTCATAGGCAGGCAGGCAGCTACGAAGACTATCTTCATAATCCTCCAGTTCATATCTTCTCCTTCTCTCCTCTCTTTCCCAGAGATGTCAAAACGCCTATTTCCACGCTAAAAACAAATCATGTCACGTCGATTCTATTCCAAACGCTGTCTTTAAGTATTGCTCAGATACTTTATCTCTCCCTTTATCAGTATTATTTAACTCCTCTTTCCGTCATAGTATTTCCCCTGACGTACTTAAAAAGGCACGAGTTTGCCCGCTATTCAAATTATGAGTCAAATCACTAGCTTCAAATTATCGACCTATATCCATCCTGCCGACATTAGGAAAAATATTTGAAAAACTTGTATACACGCAGCTCTCGAAATATTTCGAGGAAAATAGCCCCATATCCAAGTATCAATTTGATATTTTTTTAGGGGGGGGGGGGCATAAAACAAGCGACGTTATTTCAGCTGTATTAGAGTGCTATATAAAAACCTTAATAATGAAGACTCTTCTGTCCTCTTACTTATGGACCTATCAAAAGTCTTTGAGATAACCTCCTATGACATATTTATAAGTTATTTACTTATGGCATAAGTAACGATGCTCTAACTTGGTTTAAATTATACCTATATAACAGAAGCCAATACTGTACATCAAACATAATAACCACCACCGAAAATCACGCATGGAGTTCCGCAAGATAAAAGCAAAACGAATTTCCTGCTAATCACAAAAAGGAAATTAATACCTGACTTCAATATTATTGTGAACTTGCACTTGATATCGCTAGTCACTGAAGGGAAATTATTGGTAGTTGTGCTTGATGACAAACTATCCTTTCGTCAACATATTGAAAATATAGATTATAAACTAGCGAAATTCTCGTTTATATTAACAAAATTGCATTTCCTTTCCACAAATACATTTAAAACATTATACTTCTCTAGTTTACCCACATCTCACATACAATATTACCGCTTATGGGAGTACATGTGAATAATGTGATTACATCATCAACCCTTTAATCATAAACCAAAAGAGAATTATTAGAAAAATAAACAAGTGATTATTATGCTCATACGTTAGGAATCTTCAAGCAATTGCGTACATTAAAATTTAAAGGCATATTTGAAATACAAGTGTGTTCTCTAATGTTCAGAGTTACAAAACAATCCACTCCGATCATATTAAATCGAGAATATAATGAACAATCAGATACGTTATGAACATCAAGCAAGGTATACGGAGCGTGAATCTATCTCAAAGGCAAACTACTATATACTCTTCAATGTAGTAAAAATTCTTACACTTATTTAGAGGTGGAATTATGGAACAATCTATCGAATGAATTAAAAACGATCAATGTTTTCTCTTTTACAAAGCGATTAAAACTTAACAAATTCTAAAGTTACTGAAGGCACTCCTTTCTTTCTCTTTGCTAAAATTCTTATTATCCTTCCTTCTAAAAATCTCTCCTATCACTTTTCACCACATCTCACATTTCATTATTCTTCGTACCAAGCGTCCAATAGAAGTATACTCGTATGTCCTACGCTGTAAGTTCTCTTTAGTATTTAAGTCTATTATAAAAATCTATAAAATTCGTGCAATCATATTTATTATATGATAATTATTATTATTATAATTATATCTAATATCTAATTAGTAGAGTTTGGCCTGTAAAACGTGCACGCTTGCTAAAGGCAGTGCACAATTGTATACAGCATCTGTATTTAATAATGAAATTATACTCATCTATGAAAATTGTATATATTTGTAAATAAATAAAATAAAAATTAAATAAATAAATAAAAACAAAAACTTATTTTGACCCCAGAAGATACAGCGCGAGCTATAAAACAAATGAAATCACATTCAGCTGCAGGTCCGGACAAATGGGACACCTTGAAGATTAAAATCTGTAATAATGAAATAGGTATACCCATGTATTGGATATGGAGCTCTCTGGGCGCAGGAGAAATACTGGACATCCTGAAGACGGCGAACATTGTTCCTATATACAGGGTGTACATAAAGTCAGGATCTATTTTTGTGAAATAATTATTTTTTTCTATTTTTCTTTTCAGAAGCCCTTAGAATGAATACAGAAGAGCGTGTGGCAATAGTAATTTGGCGAATCGAGGGAAAGAAATACAATGACATCAGAGAGAAGTTTAGAAGGAGATTTCTTAAGCCGGGGCCAATAGACAAGACAATACGAAAATTGGTGAACAAATTTAAACGAACGGGATCTGTAAATGATGAAGCAAGATCAGGACGACCGTGTATGTCAGATCTTACCGTGAATGCAGTACGCGGAATTATCATTGAGGAGCCACGCACGTCCGTTCGTGCTGCATCACACAGACTCGGCCTCCCGACGTCATCTGTGCACAAAATTCTGAAAGTTAATTTGCAGAAGAAAAGCTATCATTTGCAGGTTTTACATGATTTACATGCGGAAGATTTCCCTCGACGAAGTGCTGTGTGTGCTGATCTCGTAGAACAAATCTGGAGTGATAATTTAATGGACAACATTCTCTTTAGTGATGAAGCCACTTTCCATACGTGTGGAAAAGTAAATCGCCATAACTGTCGAATTTGGGCAGATGAAAGACCGAATGATTTCGTCCAAAATTGGGAAAGAGACTCACCTAAAGTTAATGTCTGGATGGGTTTAACAAAATCTAAGGTTTATGGTCCTTTTTTCTTTGCTGAAGCTACAATTACGGGGCTTATTTATCTGGACATGTTGCAGCAATTCCTTGAACCTCAGCTGATTGGGGATAGGATTTTAGTACCCGTCGTCTATCAACATGATGGTGCTCCTTGTCACTATGCCAAAATTGTTCAGGATTATCTAAATGGACGTTTTCCAAATCGCTAGATCGGACGCGGAAGCAACAGACCTTGGCCAGCGAGATCACCAGATTTAACCCTTTTAGATTTCTTTGCATGGGGCTTTATCAAATCGCACGTCTATCAGACGAAGATTACGAGTCTTGAAAACTTACGTACACGTATACGAACTGCTGCAGATAACATAACCCCGCAAATGCTCCAGAATGTGTTTAGAAATGCTGCTGGAACGATTTGAGCTGTGCAGGGATACTGATGGGCGTCACGTCGAATCCTACTCTTAATTATTTAATAAATGTTACCACTTTAGCATTTTATGATTCAATTCCATATAATTTCTAAGTGCTTCACAAAAATAGATCCTGACTTTATGTACACCCTGTATAAATGGAGGACAGCTCTCAAGCAAAGAACTATAGACCGATGTCAGTGACATCTCATCTCACCAAAATAGTTGAAAGAATAATTAGAGGGAAAATTTACGTCTTTTTGGAGGTACAGAAAAGATTCAGTGAGAACTCAGCACGGTTTCCGATCAGGAAGATCGTGCCTATCACAACAATAATAGAGCTTTATGACAATATAATTGATGCATTTGAAAACAATGAAAACTATGATGTAATATAAGCGGGTTTTGTTAAGGCATTCGACAGGTGTGTTCATGATATAATAGCACATAAAATGAAAATAGACAAAGCAATAACCAATAACAGTGCAACTGAAAGCATCTGAAAAAATTAGAAATGCGGATAATGTGAAATCCTTACAGAGGGACACAAAATATACAGATGGTCAGAAGAAAACAGCATAAAGTTTAACACCGAAAATTTTCAGCTCTTAAGATATGGAAAAAATGAGAAGCTAAAACAAACAGAATATTATGCCCCAACTATGCAGAAAGCCCAAATAAACCCAAAAGCAAGAGATTTAGTCTTTACAATGACCGACAATGTGTAATTTGAGACACAAAATCAGATAGTGATAAACAAAGCAAAAAGAATTACGGAGCAAATACTGAAAACCTCTAAAAGAAAGGACAAGAAAGTAATGTTTCCCTTTCAAAAAACAGTGATCATACAAAATTGGAATACTGCTCAGTCTTGACGTCTTCATATACGTAAAAATGAAATTAATAAACTAGAAAAATTCCAAAGAAATTTCACAGGCGAGATCAATGACTGTAAATAACTCAATTACTGGGAAAGGCTATACAAACTAGTGCCTAATCTCAAACTGAACCCGATAACCACTCAAACAACACTGGTATTCCCAACGTGGTATGCCCAAACTGAAGACCAGACAAGGGATATCTTCTGTTGGGATTGCAAAATTGGGAATTTTTTAATAATATAACATATACGGTAGTAAAAGTTTTAACATTAATGAAAAACATAAAATAGGTATGATATAAAGTCAAATAGGCCAAGGTAATTCCCAGAAAAGAATAGTGACTGCGGGCATGAAAACAGCCGAACGGATCTCAACGTGTTTATACTGGAATATGTGACTTTTTGGGGTTACCTAATGAGGTGTTGGAGCAACAGTCACGTAATGCCCCACCTCCCGTTTCATAAGCAGTTTTAGTTTTTAAATAGCATTTGATACTATATATATAATTAAATAATTTAATCTTGTCAAATAGGTCAAACAAGTTAAATAATATAAAACAGGAATATGTAAAACGCATGAAACAGTTTATGTAGAAGTTGTCGCTAAGTTCCAAGTTTATAAGAAAGATGGACGAAAGGTCTATCCCATTTCTTTAGGCCTACTTGATTTCCGATCAAGGTTTATCCTCATTTATTAATTGTATAACGTAAGTGTAATTTAATCTAACCTATAAAAAACAAAATTAAAACGACAAACAATGTTAGCCTACTTAGGTTAAGTTGAAGTATGAGCCTAAAACAAGAAGAAAACTAAATAAATTACTAGGCTACCACAACAAATGTCGAGCGTTTCGTAATACGGTAACACCCTTATTGTCGTGCATTACTGTCGTCAGCATCTAACCATGAACGGTGCAATGGTACGGAAAAAAAAGTTTAAAACTGTAACGTCCGAGGGTCAACGGGTAAGGGACATCACTCCGGGAAAGCCGAATTCAACATTTCAACTCTGAAAAAAACATAACTTTGTTGTCAGAGGGCCAAGACTACTTAACCAGCTACCATAAGACATCAGGAACACCACCGATGTCAAAGTTAAAGTCTTCAAAAGAAGAAGACGCCTGGCCAGGACGGTACCGGATGATCCGGGTATGCCTGGCTAAGTGAGATAGAGAATTCAGGACAGCAACTCTATCTTGCATTAAGTCATGTCTAGAGATGGGGCCACTAGCCTGACCTCCGTGTGAAGAGAGACCTACGCATGGAACATCTGCAAGGTTGTTTGCAAGGTAGGCATATACAACTCTGGACCAAAAAAATAAAATAGTCTCAAATGCGTTCATGACCTTAATAATACCTTTACGTTTACCTTTATGAGGAATATCGAGTATCTGTGACGTCATTATGATAAAATGACACCTCTGTGAGCCAGTTTAGTAACCTTTATTAAAGACTTTAACTCGCGTCTTAGTATTTAGTTGGTCCACCCTTAGCCCTGATTACGGCCTCCAATCGACTTGGCATCGAACCGACAGGCATCTTGCATTCTTCTGTAGTTATCGAATGCCAGGTTGTCCATCAAATACCTCTTCAGTTCACTAAGTGTTCCTGGTTTACGCTTTTGGACCTTCTGCATAACAATATTCCAAAGATTTTCTCTCGGATTAAGATCGGGCGAATCAGCCGCCCATGCCAGTACAGTATTTCAGTTTCATGAGCATCAAACCATGCAGATATTACACGAGCTGCACGAGCTGGAGCTAGGTCATAATGAAAAATAAATGTTTCGTCTCCATACAGCTGTTCTGCAGACTCCAGCATGAAGTATTCTAAGATTTCTTGATAAATGTGACTATTGACAGTTCTATTTACAAATGCAAGTGACCCAACATCATTTGCATTCAATGCAACCCCACACTAACACTCGCCAGCTTTATGAAATGGGATTTCGGTCAGGAAAACTGAAAAATAAGGGATGTTAAATGCGAAGCAAAAGAGAATAAGACTATCCTCGTGCAAAGAAAGAGCTGCATGGACTGCAAACCAGTGGCAAAAACTCTTTTTTTCAGATGAATCAAAATTTCGTGTGTAATTTGGTGACAGGGGTCCACGAGTTTCGCGAAGAGTCTGAAATGTATCATTTAAACAGCGTTAAAAATTCTTTTATTATATGCAACTCGCGTGTATATGAGACGAAAATGTCCTTAAAAGAAAGAATTCTTCGAAACTAGTTATAAAATACTCTCAAAATTTAAAGAATGGAGTTGCTTCACTGTAATTGAAGACATGTGAAAATGGCCTCAATTTACTCTTATATTCACACGGCCGACACGGGATAGTTATAAAGAAGGAAATGTATTCCTTATACAATATACTGAAATGTTCCCCCCCACTTTAGGACATACGTACACTCTAAAAATGGTATTTAAAGTATAAAACACTTTTTTTGAACACTTCTCTGACACAACTTTTTTTCACACCATCAAAAATGAAAGTATGTTTAAAATGTACTGCTTACACCGAAGACTTCCTTATTAGGTGCTGTTTAGAGTGTTTACCAGTGTAAAATGGCGTTTCACTTCTATAAGCATATTTCTGACCCAACGTTTTCACACCGCCAAAAATCTAAACATGTTTGAAATCTCAGATGCTTACCGTAAGGACATGTTTTAGATCAAAATCTTTTCATTTAAAGGTTGCGTTGAGGTTTACATCACCTTTGGATTTTACAAAAAAGTACTCAGGTTAATTTAAAATATAATATCAGTAAATACTCTAAACGTGTTTTTAAATGGTATTTAAAGAAAAGCTGAAAATAATACTTTATAAATTTAAACCCATTATTTCCTTTTATATACAGGGTGGTTCAAAAATAATTTACCACTTATATGGCGCTAATATGGCATTGCTTTCTATTTATAGTTTATGTGGGGGTTTTCGAGTTTATGTAAGTATTTGTGTTTTTATTTGCTTGTTTTTTAATAATAATGTCGGGTTTTTTCAGGGATAATGAGTGAACCCCCATTCAATGGAAATGGCTACAAGGTTTACGTTAGAGCAACGCAACGTTAGAGTAACGCGTTGCTCTAATGTAAACCCTGTAGCCATTTCCATTGAATGGGGTTCACTCATTAATCACTCACACAATCCCTGAAAAAAGAACATTATTATTAAAACGAACAAGCAAATAAACACACAAATACATACACAAAAAACCCACAGAAACTATAAGAGGTAAGCAGACATATTAGCGCCATATAAGCGGTAACATTTTTTTGAAGCACCCTGTCCATGTTTTGACATTGTCCTAGAATAGAAGTATAAAAGTGAAAAATCTGAAAGAATACTTCATATATTGTAGGCCCCTTTCATCATGTTATCTTACGAGCGGAGCAACCCGGCGTTGCCAGGGTGGATGTTGAACGCTATATATGCCCGGTTAGGTAAACTGAATGCCCGGTTAGGTTAATTAAATGCCCGGTCAGGTCAACTGAATGCCCGATTAGGTTAATTAAATGCCCGGTTAGGTCAACTGAATGCCCGATTAGATTAACTGAATGCCCGGGTAGGTTAATTGAATGCCCGGTTAGGTTAATTGTACGCCCTTCACGATTGGTTGGGTTAAGTCGTGATATTTTCGTTAAAGCTATCGAAAATATCACGACTTAACCTAATCATTCGTCAAGGGCGTACAGATGACTTAACCTGGCATTCAATAAACCTAACTGGGTATGCAATAATTTTACCATAGGTTTCGATATATATATATATATATATGTAATGATGTAATGATCTTCATGACGTCATTTAATTTTTTTAAATTAATTATTTAATTTATTAACACCCAAGTGCACAACCTCGAGACCTAATCAATATATATTATATATATATATATATATATATATATATATATATATATATATATATATATATTCAGTAATTTTAATTATATGTGAAGCTCAAGATTTTCATGACTGTGTTCTTTTCTATAGTTTTATTGACCAAATAACACTGGTCAACAAAGATTTTTCATCAGAGTAAAATTTGTGGTGGCTGGATAGCATTTTTCACGCTGATTCCAAAACTGCATTCAGATTTTTTCTAGCACGTATAGTTTTCAAGATGAAGGCATATATATAACTACACAGATTTAACCATTTTAAATAGGCAAAATACTAATATTTCAACATTTGATTGTGTTTATTTTATTGTTTTTTTAGTTTATTCATCTTATTTATTTCAATTATCTTAATTATACATCTTATGTATTTCAGGTGTGAGCTTTTACGTCTAGCAGCATTGTGATTCAGGCAACAACGCCGTGCTTTGTGTGTCAAAAGATCAGTCCAGTCCAAGAACTTGTGTCAAGTTGGTTTCCTTTTTTTTTTTAATTTATAGTTTGCTCAGGTCAGTCAACATGTCTCGACAATGTAAGAATGACCCCGACAAGTTCTGTTTCGTATGCGGCCAGTTGACAACTAAAACACAGCGACGAAGTATTACAACCGACATTAAGAAAATATACAAGCTATACTTTGGTTGCCATCTAGGTGACCAAGATAAACCATGGGCGCCACATCAAATCTGTTCTGGCTGTTCAAATGGATTACGTGATTGGCTTAACAAAAAGAAAGCTTCAATGCCATTTGCCATACCCATGATATGGAGGGAGCCGAGAGATCATCATGAAGACTGTTATTTTTGTAGTGTGAACTTAATGGGTTTTCTGCCAAGAACAAACACCAGATTGTATATCCAAACTTGGATTCAGCACGTAGACCAGTAAAACATGATGAAACATTGCCCATTCCAATTCCCCCAAGTGATAGGCTAGATTCTATCATAGATGACATGGAAAGTGATGAAGGTGCAACTGGCGTTTCCGGACCATCTACAGAACCAGAGTACACTTTTGAAGGTAGACATTTAGAGCCTAAAAAGTTAACCCAAGGACAGTTGAATGATCTTGTTAGAGACTTATCGCTGTCTAAAGAGAAATCAGAGCTTCTCGCCTCAAGACTAAAGGAGAACAATTTACTTGAGAACAATGTTCGTATTAGTTACTACCGAAAGCGGACTTTTGAATTAACAGCATTCTTTTCAGTAGATGGTCCTCTCTGTTATTGCCATGACATCAATGGACTATTTACAGCCATATCTCAGACGTATGTGGCATCTGAGTGGCGCCTCTTTATTGATTCGTCGCAGAGAAGCCTGAAAGCAGTTCTTTTGCATAATGGTAATATAATGCCATCCATCCCCATTGCCCATTCCGTCCATCTAAAAGAGACATATGACAATATGGATATACTACTTAAGGCAATCAAATACGACAGTCATCAATGGAATGTTTGTGGAGATCTAAAGTTATAGGAATGCTTATGGGTATGCAGTCAGGATTCACAAAATTTTGTTGTTTCCTTTGCCTGTGGGACAGTCGCGCCACTATAGAACATTACACCAAAAGTGACTGGCCACTTAGGTATACATATGTCCCAGGGATAAGCAATGTCCAGTCTGTCCCTTTAGTGGATCCCCAAAAGATCTATCTGCCACCTCTTCACATTAAACTTGGTTTAATGAAGAATTTTGTTAAAGCAATGGATAAAGTCAATTCTAAAGGGTTCCAATACCTTTCAAGGAAATTTCCGAACGTTACTGCAGCAAAATTGAAGGAAGGAATTTTTGTTGGGCCACAAATAAGGGAGGTTTTGAATGACACTGAATTTGAAAAAGTCCTAAGTCCGCTGGAATTGAAGGCTTGGTTGGCGTTCAAATGGATATGTGAAAACTTTCTTGGAAGCAACAAGTCACCTGCGTATAAGGATGGAGTCAAGAACCTCATTGATGCCTTCAAAGAAATGGAGTGTCGAATGTCGTTAAAAATTCACTTCCTGCATTCCCACTTAGATTTCTTTCCTGAAAACCTTGTTGCAGTGAGTGACGAGCAAGGAGAGCGCTTCCATCAAGATATTCAGATGATGGAGAAGCGCTACCAAGGATATTGGAATGAAAGCATGATGGCGGACCATTGTTGGATGCTGTATCGTAACAATCCAGGCCAAATTTACAAAAGGAAATCACACTCACAGCGCTTTTAATAAAATAATGTATATATTCTGTATTTATAAGTACATTGAATAAGGTATATGATGTATTTGTTGTTTAGCATTCCTAAGTGTGATCTATACATCCATAAATTTTCTTATAGCAATATCAAAAACTTAAAAATATCAAAACCAGTGTATCTATATAACTATACGTGCTAGAAAAAAACATAAAACCAGATTCGGAATCAGCTCGAAAGATGCATTAAGAAAAGTGTGATCATGTTTGTGATGAGAAAAAAAAGTTTCATTTTGTTGGCCAGTGTAATTAGTCATGAAAATCTTAAGATTCAGAAATCTTGACACAATGTGAAGCTCAAAATTTTCACGGCTGCGTTCTTTTCTGTAGTTTAATCGTGGTGCTGGGGCCTTCGGGCCCAGTAATTTTAATTATTTAATTTATTAACACCCAGGTGCACAACCTGGGGACCTAATCAATATGTGTGTGAAGTTTCATGTTTGTAACTGCTTCCATTTGAGACACATACACACAGACACGTCCTTTTATCATTATTATTATAGATAGATAGAAGTTACGAAGAACGCTAAACAACCACAATCATAATTATTATTATTATTATTATTATTATTATTATATCTAGACTCAAGTATAGATTTAAGGAACTCGTAATATGTTGTAACGTATATTCATTAGTAAGCATACGTGAGAGAAACCAATAAGTAAACTCCTTTATTTTAATAAATAAATCTTTGTCATTAAAAGTAATTGTGATTATTTTATTAAACATTTTATAGTTTCAAGTTTGGAATCCGTTGATTTGAATATAGAAAATAATTCTTCAAAAAACTTACGTATTCTGTATAATATATAGCATGATTTTATATTCAATATATCGTATGAGACTCCAAAAAAAAAGGGGCTAATTAAAACTTATTGCGTTTAAAGGATATTCACAGTCTACACAAATGTAGAAAATACAATATACAACATACTTATTTTTATAAGAATCTATATTAAAGTGACTCAAAAACTCGATTTTCAAATTTTTCAGGTGGTACCCTTCTAATTTTGTTAGACTTGCCAAAAAATCTTCCATGTAAAAACTCCGCTCCATTTAGAGGTCACTCAACGACTATCAAGTTTCTCCCTTTACGGCAACGCCGTGGTGGCGGTGAATCATTGCTTAGAGTGCATTGAACATGTTTCATAATGGCTCAGGCTAATCGCAAATCCCAGACTACTTTCAAGACCGTGGAATTCTGGTTGCACGGCTTTCCAGGTAGGAAACTCCCGACAACGAAGCAGGTCCTGCAGTTGTTTTTCCTTTACCACAGGCAGGAAAATCTCAGCGTGAGGCTGTGAAAGCAACAGAAAAGTTCCTGCAGGAGGCGTGAGTTTTCACTACCATTCGATGAAACGCATTCGAGAAGTTATAAAAGCGCTGAAGAAGTATCAGAGCTTTAGAAAGAGCAAAAACAGACAGATGGAGATACTGGAAGCCAGCGAAGAGACTTTCAAGGAAAAACTGGAAATATTTTAACATCACTCACGCGAAGGTTCTCAGTATGTTGAACAATGAGGAAAATCGTGTTCCTGATTGACCAACGTGGAGACAGGAAGTCCTGCATGGGCTCAGTTAGTGTTGGGCTAGCGAGGAAGGAAGAAATCTTGGTGAGGCAACAAGCGGAGACCCATGAGCGCGCAGAGCAAGAACGGCGCAGGAACAGTGACCGCCGAGCAGACAGTCACTGTCTTCCTTCTCTTCCATTTCAAGTTCAGATCCAAAAACTCCGAATGACACAAGTATAGAGCCAATAAGTTCGTCTCAAGCCGAGAAGTCCACGCCCAGGACCCTCCATCACTAAACGCAAGAAACCAGCGAAAAGCGTTTTCAAGCCAGCAACTCGCTGCAGTTTTCGATAGAGGGAAAACCAGCAATCGCAGGGCAGTTCATACCGTGACGGCCACCGCCCTAAGTCTGGGATACTCGGCTTTTCCGTCAGCAGTGTCCATAGAGCAAGAATCAGCCAGCGCCAGGAATTTCAACAGGAAGTGAAACGAGCTTTCAACCTTGATGCATCCCTCGTAGAGCGACGGAATGGTAAAATCCTTCCAGACATCACTGGAAAGCAAATCAGTCCTGATCACTGGCCAAGAGACGAAGTTTCTCGGAGTTCTAAACCTAACACATAGTACAGATAAGGCCATGGCTGCAGCGGTTCTAGCCAGCTTCCAGTCCTGGGTTGGCGATTTTACTGACAAAATCTGCTGTGTGTGTTTCGAGACAAAAGTCAGCAACATCAGGGAATGGTATGGGGCATGCTACCTACTGGAGCAAAACCTGGATAAATCCCTGCTCTACCTCGCCTGCCAGCGTCGAACTATTGGATGTAGTGACAGGCGGTACATTCCGAAGGTGTTTTGAAGCATCCTCTGAACCCGACATTTCTCTCTTCAATCGGTTTCAGCAGCAGTGGGAATGAATCAACCAGAAAGCCTACGAGCCTTTAGCGAAAGAGGAAGCATCCTCGAGAATTCTTCACACTTGCCGTCTAACAAAGGTGGACGTTGTGGAGTTTGTGAATGCAGTGCTACAGGAAACCCAGCCACTGCGGAGAACTGTTAGAGCTAATCCTCCTCTACCTCGGATAGCGACCGCCGCCGCGTAGAATGCATTTTATGGCACCAGGCGCGCAGCACCAAGTCCTGGATGGCCAAGATCATCTAACCATCGAGATCTGTCTGTCCACAGGGCAGTTTCATCTGACACGAGAGGCAGTGGCATTATGGAATTTCGGTTTGCTTCTTGTCCTTATGTACGTCAATAAGTCCATGAAGCGCTACCTCTGTTACATCAGCAAAGAGCTATTGACACTAAAGTTTTTCCTCGGGAAAGTGTTACCACCAGTGAAGCAGAAAATGACTGTGGTATTCCAGAAGCACGATGTCGGTCAAGGTTGGAAGCCAGAGAAGCAGAAGAGATACAACAAAAGTCACTGGACAATTTCGTAAATGCGCTATCCCACCGCTTCTTCAGCAGGATCCACTGCTGCGGACGGATGTCGCCGTCTGTAGCGAAACTAGTGCCAAAGTCAAAGCCCTCCGAGTAGTGAATGACTGCGTACAGACAGGAGTCAAGCTAACGCAGGACTACAACAGAGTCCGAACGAAAAACGACGAACAGCATAATACCTGCTGCAGGCGGTGCAAGATCATCGGCACCATTCCCTGACGCACGAAAGGCCACCGTTACTGACAGTTAAACCAGAGGACAATAAGCAGTTGGCTACTGTGATATCCCCGCAAGGAAAGAAACTCGACAGTCGTTGAACGACTTCTAAACGTTCTTCGATTCGATTGAGCTTCTTTTTTTTTATTAAATGGCTTTCTGGCAAGTCTAGCAAAATAAAAGGGTATCAGCTGAAACCTTCGAAAAAAAATTCCTGTAAGTTAGGATAAACCACAGTACTCTGTATGTATTCAAATTATAAAAATCAACCAAATGCAACAGCTTTCGAGACATTCTTTTCTGCTGCAGCGACGAAACAGAACTACGTTCACAGCGCAACAGCTGAATGAGCTGGAAAACCTGTTTCAGAGAACTCATTACCCTGATGTCTTCCTGCGAGAGGAGGTCGCCTGCAGAATAAATTTATCCGAGGCAAGAGTTCAGGTATATAAAGAGAAGCTTAATAAAATTATTATTTAATTCTTTTGAACCGTTTCTGATCTTCAGTTACGGACAAATGTTAGTGGAGCGATCAGAAACATCTAAAATATTTCTATAGTTTTGCAAAGAAGTAAACAAAAAATCAGACACCAAAGCTATATTCCGCAGATAGATGTAAAGCATTTCTGTTCACATAACTACATACATACGTATATCGTAGTTGTGTGTAAGTATGACGTTTTGAAAAAGTGATAATCCAAGTTCAAATTTATGTCAAAAATTTGTTTAGGAAAGTAAATCCACTTTGGAATACCCTCCAAAGAATTTGGTCATTTTACTACTAAACGTCTGTTGATTTCACGATTTATATATTGCACGAGACCTATACTTTAATCATTACTTTAATTTAATTTAATTAGAAAGAAAACAAAAATCATAAAAACTGGGCATCAAATACTCATATGTTCCTTTGTTATCTGTTTCTTATGAGAGTTCTTAAATTATCTAATACTTTAAGGCCATATATTTATTTACTCGTACATTTATTTTAAATATGAAGGCGTAAACTGAAATATATTCATAATAATTGTATCATATGTAAGATCAGGCGTCTTTTGAAATTGATAATGTCTCACAGACCAATTAAACTAAATTCTTAACTGCTTCTCTTCTTTCTTGGCTTAACTTTTCTACGACAGGTTTGGTTCCAAAACAGGAGAGCGAAATGGCGAAAACAAACTCGAATGCAATTCATGCAAGACGCTTGGAGACTTCGCTATTTAGGTCTTTCTCCCCCTTCTTGGCTCTCCAGGTCTCAAGGTTCTTCCAACGGCTCTGCCTCTCCCCCTCTCCCTTCGCTCTCTTCTTCTTCTCCTCCTTCGTCTTCTGCTTCATCTGTTTCATCTACTTCGGTTTCTTCCGTAGTAACTTCCACTGTCACATCCTCTTCAACCTCTTCTTCTCCTTCTTCTTCAGTATCCACCTTCCCTGAAATTGCCCCACCAACGTCTACCTTTTCTAAAACTGACCTTTCCACGATAAACAACTCCGGCGCTCCATTATCACCCCCAACCAGTGCAGGCTCTCCTTCCCCACCAGGATCTCGTCACCAACATGGTTTACCCACTGACCTTTCACCCGCTGATCGTCTCGCCGTTGCTACGAGGTAAATGAAGGAATCGTTTCAAATGAGGTCAAATGTAGTTTTAAACCCAAAATAAAATCATGTAAACACTTCAAGTTGATGAGTTGCTTTTATTTATATCTAAATTGAATTAGACAAACATTGAACTTACACCTAATACCTAACAAGCTACTAAACAAATGGGACCCCCCAAAATTGCTTCATTATATATCGATGGTGATATTTCACAACCTGATCTATAGTGATATTCCAAAAAGAAAAACAGTGAATAATGTCTGATGTTGGCAATGTTTAGGAATGTTTGAAAACTAATTGTTACGGTGAAGAAGGAAAAAAAGGTGCTTTCGAAATTTCTGTACGATTAGGCCTATGTACCAACATGAATAAAAGCGAAATACTTAAAAAAAAAAAAATTGGGGGAGAGGTGGATCTTAAAGAGGATTCGGAATATACTAGTGACATTTATTCTTCCTCTTTCTCCCATATTTGACCCACAGTCAAGTGCCTCGAGCTACATAGAAGCCAAGAAAAAACTACATAGAAAACGTAAGCCCAGACCGGTACGCAGGATTTTTCAAACGGGGGTACAAAGCTTGTAAAAATAAAAGGTGTGAATCATATGAAAAATTTATTTTACAATGACATATTCGTGCCAAAAACATAAAAATACACAAAATAAATATTCTCCAGAAATTTTAATTGAGATATAGCGATTCATTGTAAGTGCGTCCGACATGACAATAAAAGCATAAACAATGACAACAATGCGTGGTGGAGGGAGGATACGTGCGCAGCCTTTGCACCCCCTGCGTACGGGCCTGAAGCTTATAGGTTCCTAAATGAAATAAGTAAAAAAACTCTCTTTGCATCAGAACATTCCACTGCTATTTCTTATTCTTATTATTTCATTTAGGAGCTATTTAATAGTAAACTTTTGACTCAGATTTTGTCCGAAATCACCCGTTCTACGATATATCTAAAATGTTCAATTACAAGAGTTCAATACAAACGGAACAGGCAGATACACACGCATTTTCTCTTGTAACAATACCTTAATGATATTAGGTGTTTGTATAACAAACTTAAGTCGATCAATTTTACAGTGACTAAATATACACATTTTCTCACTGCAGTTTAAACGCCGCTGCTGCAGCTGCTTGTGCAGCGAGCATTCGATGGGGCCAGTCCCCCATGGGAGAACCAACCCACCTCCCCCATCCTGGGTGCCTGGGCACCCCACTCTGTCCCTGTCTCTCCCACGCAGCTATTTCGGATCCGCGCATTCTACCCCCTCTTCCTTCGCATTTAATGCATCAACCACAGGTAAGACTCCTGAACCTGATTCATTGTAGAGTCTGTTATCTGGAGGTGATTTCTACGCGGAATTGAGCAGATTCTGCGTGTATCGAAAATACGTATTCTCAATAGATGGTATAATTTGTATGAAAAGTTTATTTATAATATAGTAAGCTATAAATTCAGGTGTCATCTATTTTTGAAGTATAAAGGAGGCACAAAGAAGGTGAGGAAGGTGAATTAAATTTGCAAAACTGTAATTCAAACGTGTAATGCAAAATTGAATTCTTTTGATAGGCCCTTATATTTGAAAAGTAATATTGTATTCGTTGTGACATTTAAAATCCGTAACTATCTTAATTTTATAGTCTCTCTCTCTCTCTCTCTCTCTCTCTCTCTCTCTCTCTCTCTCTCCTCCTCTCTCTCTCTCTCTCTCTCTCTCTCTCTCTCTCTATATATATATATATATGGGCTACGTCATAGCCAATGTCGTAACACCGCTTCCCGTTGTTCAGCGAAGTTAAGCGACATTGGGTCTGGGTAGTAGTTGGATGGGAGACCGTCCTCCGTGTTCACGATTATCCGTGGTTCGGATACCACGTAAAGCTATAGGTCCCCTCCGTCATATGACCTTAGAGGTTGCGAAGGAGGTTAAACAACCCCAACCCCACCAATCATATATATATATAGTTTATATACTGTATATCTCATATATGTTTCTCTTTACCCTGTGAGCACTAAGCAGTCCAGTATGCTCTCAAACACACACTTCTCCTTCTATTCTTCACTACACATTAGTGATGTATGTGACATCCGCATCCGCACTTTGCAATGCGGATGTTATAACATTATAACATTTCCATGTATGCAGTATGCACCTAATTCCCAAACGTCTGTATGATGACACTAACTGATGTTATGCGTTTTGAAAAATTCAAAAAAAGAAAATGTTGAAGGTCGGCATGACTGCTTAGCTACGGTATGTCTTTTTTTATGAATTGATCAATGTTGTAGTTCCTTATAAAGTGACCAAGGGTTTGTACGTTATAAAAACCTACAACATGTTAATAACGTGAGGAATCGAAAATCTATAATGATTTTATAGATATCCGCATCCGCGGATGTCAAATTTAAAGATCCTCATCCACATCCGCCGAGGCGTAAAATCTGACAGCCGTTACGTCGCAACTACATACATATACACGCATTTTACACACTAGAAAATCTTTTCAAAATTAAAAAAAAAATAGTTTAATAAAAAAAAATATATATATATATATATATATATATATATACAAGTGACTTACACATGCATTTGAAAAAAACTGAATTTGAATCAATTCATCGTGTGAGATTGTTGTTCTATTATTTTAAAACTGGCATTCCACTGATCTATCAGACTTTTAAAATGGTTTATGCCTATAGTTAGGGTGCCTTCCTTTAATAAGTCTATACAATGCCTGCTGTTAAGGCATTAGCTGTGCCAAGTCGAAATACACACACACACACACACACACACACACACACACACACACACACACACACACACATCTTTTTTCTCATATAATATTACTTTATAAAAACCTTTATCCGGACTTAAATTTAATGTACAACTTTTTTCTTTACTTCTTTTACAGAATTCATTGCCTGCCATTACATCTACAACGGAAATACCCTACCCTGGGTATCCCTTTCTTTCCGCACTGGGGGCACACCCCGAAAATAAGAAGGAGAAAAGAGAGGAAAGCGAAAAGCCTGGAAGCGGAAATGAAGATGATGATGATGATGACGAGGAAGAACTCTTCGTTACGCAAGAAGAAGAGACGAGGAACGACCAAGTAACAAGAAATAAAGTAGATGACCAAATCATGCCAGCGGATCTTTCGAAAAAGTCAGCCTCAGTTTAATTGAAGACTCATTCTATACTTTAGTCTAGGGCCTATATGTGTTATAGTTTCAAATGTTGTCTTTAATAATTGTACATTGAAACAGTACGTTAAAAATATATAATCCCTCCGTAGCAGCGAAAATATACATAATTTATATATATATATATATATTAAAAAAAAATTATATTTCACTCGTAGATTTCTATATGAACAATAATAATTAGTGTAATAACTGTATGAAGTTACGGTAAATTAGATCATGAATAAATGTACTAAACCTGTTCGATCCACCTATAATCCTATGCATATATTTTAAACGTATGTCAAGAACATTATTCAGATAATCGATGTTCATTTTCACAAAATTCACGCAAAAATGGATTAAGGATTTATTTTATACTCAAGATTTATTTACACGCAAAATAATTAAACCCACGGAAGACTATCTATCAGCTCAGCGGGTATACAAAATGATTTAATATAAATAATACGCATTTTCATCATATAAATCCAGTTTTTCTACGAGTTCGCTAAAGTCTAAGTTCTTAATTTAGTAAGTCTCTTTTTTTTACTTCTCAATTTACTTCGCTATTCAATCAGAAAATTATACACGATTTGGCATAAGATTTTATTTAAAAAAATCAGACATAATGTCAATTTGTACACAGCGGTTTCGTTCGAATGTGAACCGAAAAAGTTTGCTAATAATTTTGGACGAGAAAAATTTAAACACGATTGAGAGCGGATACGAGAGATTTATGGGTTCCCCCCACTGGAGTGGTTACGAACATTGCAATTTAGAACCATAAGGACGACCATTCCTACCAACTATGAGAACGACATAAAGAAAGATTCCTTAAACTCTGATAAAGAATTGAATGATTTAATAAACAAACTATACAAATATTTTGACGGCACGTGAATTCTATGACGTAATAATTAAATCTCCATTACATTCTAGTTTGTTTTGTGTGTATGCAACATGAATAAGGAAGTTCGGTTCGAATTAAAGCTTTAGGCCTTTTCAACGATTTTTTAAAAATAAATCTGTCTTTTTAACCTTCTGCATTGTTGACTTTACATTGTCTGACAGTTATATTATTTTCAATATATATATATATATATATATATATATATATATGTTAAATTTAAGATTCACGACAATGAATTTTTTAATGACCTAAACCTATATACAGTGTGTCCGTAAAGTCATGGTGGGATTTTAAATAGCTATATTATTGCAACGAAACATGATAATGAGATGAAACAATGCCAAATTGAAGAACAACTCTCAAAGTTGTATCTTGTAGTTAGTCTAGGCTAAGCTTAACCTTTATCTCGTAGTTAGTCTAGGCTGTCCACATGCCTATATTGAACATGAGCGTAATAGCCCGAAAGTTAATGTGTGGTGTGCTCTAGCACGAGATCGAGTGATTGGCCCATTTTTCTTCGCGGAACCCACTGTGACGTCACACAACTACCTCGCTATGTTGGAACATTTTGCAGTACCCCAATTTATTGACAATAATGTCATCTTTCAGCAAGATGGTGCTCCTCCGCACTATGCCAACGTTGTTCGAGAATTCCTTAGTGAAAAATTTCCACAGAGATGGATAGGAAGAGGAGGATGGAAGCCATGGCCTCCACGCTCTCCGGACCTGACACCTTTGGACTTTTATTTGTGGGGTTACGTCAAGCAAAGCGTGTACAGTGTACCCATTAGGGATATTCATCACTTGCACGAGCGAATCACGGAAGCTATCGCATCCGTCACTCCTGATGTTCTTGGGCGTGTGTGGCTAGAATTGAATCACCGCTTAGATGTCTGCAGGGCTACCAGAGGAGCCCATATCGAACTACGTTAAATAAAGTTATTCTTTTAGAGTTGTTCTTCAATTTGCCTTTTTTTCATCTCATTATCATGTTTCGTTGCAATAATATAGCTATTTAAAATCCCACGATGACTTTACGGACACACTGTATATATATAGTGGCGCTCATAAGTATTCGTACAGAGAAATATTTCAGTTATATTCGTTCTTATCTTTTGCACCATGCATAAGATAATTATGAAAAATTTACTGTTCATTTGGAAAATTTTAACAAATAAAAAAAAAATTAGTTTAACTCCAACATATAATGTAAAACATCAAAGAATTTGAGGAAACTAAAAAAGTTAAAATGCAAAAGTTTTTGTACATTCATTTACAAAATTATTTAATATGTTGCGTGTCCAGCTTAGGCTTGAAGCATTTAAAATTTTTATCAGTAGTTGGCTGTTTATTGATTAGCGACTTGTCAATTCTGAATTCTAAAATTTTCTATGTGAATCTTCATGAAAGACGGATGACTGTACAAGCCATTAATAAGCAATGGATCGTCGTGGTAAAGAGCTCTCTACGGATCCTAAGAGATCTATTATTTATCGTTGCACACGAGTCTGGAAAGAGTTATACGAAGAGAGGAGAACTTCGAATTCCACTTACGACGGTTGCTGCGGTTATAACGAAATGGAGAGACTGCAACATTCAAAACTCTACCAAGGTGTAAACAACCTCGCAAAATTTCAAAACGTACAGCTAAACGGATTTAAAGGATGGCTGCTGCGAGTCCACGAGTGACTGCAGGTGATATTTAACAAACATTAAGACTGTCTACGACCAATATCCATCCTTCTACTGTACGTCGTACATTGAGAAAAGATGACTTGCATGAAAGTGTTGCACGAAGAAAACCTCTGCTACGAAAAGTGCACAAAGTTCGTTTAAAGTACGCCATGGATTTTATCAAAATGATGGATTTACAGTCTGGAAAAAAAGTTATCTGGACAGACGAGACCAAAATTGAATTATTTGGGAACAAGAAGCAACAATATATGAAGCAACGGTATATTTGGCGAAAATCAAATACTTCATTCGAGGAAAAAAAAACTTTCCTACGGTTAAACCCGGTGATGGTAATTTGCTTCTTTGGGGATGTTTTAGTGCTTCTGGTCCACGAAAGCTTGTCATCATGAATGGAATCTTGAATTCGAAGAAATATCAGGAAATTTTAGAAGAAAATACGCAGTTCGGGAGTTGCGAACTGGGTAGTTGCGAACTGGGTAATGCAACAAGATAATGATCCAACACATAAAAGTTAAAAGCACTGAAATGGCTTTAACAAGAATTTCAAGCTTCTCAAGTGGCCCAGTCAAAAGACAGATCTCAATTTAATCGAGAATTTATGTTTTGATTTGAAAAAAGCTGTCCGCAAGAGAAACCTTTCGAATCTGAATGAATTGTAACAATTTTCTTTAGAAGAATGAGCTAAAATTTCTACTGAGAAATGTCGAAACATTGTAAAAAAAATACCAAAACGAATCATTGAAGTCATTTTAGCAAAAGATGGACACACAAAGTATTAAATAACTTTGTAGGTAAATATACGAAACCTTTTGCATTTAATTTTTTTTTTTTATTCTCCACAAACTCTTTGATGTTTTGCATTAATGTTGGAATGAAATTAATATTTTTCATTTGTTAACTTTCCCAAACGAACGGTAAACTTTTCATAACTATCCCGTGCATGGTACAAAAGGTAAAGATGAATATAATCGAAACATTTCTCTATACGAATACTTAAGAGCGCCACTGTATATACTGATCATAAGACTAAGTTCACATACAATTATGAACAAAAATGCAAAAAAAAAACAAAATCAGTGTGTTCCAATGTGATGCTTAACTTAGACTTTAAAATACAAAACACAGTACAAATGAATTGCAGCAAAATGACTAATAATTAATTAATTTACAACGTCAAGACAGTATTAAATTGTGTGAACTTCTCGAGCACGACTGATGGCTTCACATCTCGAATGTTGGGAAGGAGAGATAGGTGGAGTGCCAAGGGGTTAGTGCCAGTTAAATATAGAGTATAGTTACCTAACCTAACCTATATACATAGGCGCAATAGAACTTCAACAACTGAGGCGTGTTCATGACAACGATATCTGCGGATGAGTGACAAAAATGTGCCCTTTTTTCATGATAAGCCATTGTGTGTATATATATATATATTAGTGGTGCACCGATTAATCGGTATCGGCACCTGGCATGCCGCCATGCCGATATTAGGAAAATACCTTGCATTGCCGATTAATCGGCATGAAAGGTGCCGATACCGATTAATCGGTGCACCACTAATGTATATATATAAAACAGTCAATGTCTAAAATCAGGCAATTTGTAAACTGACTGAAATTTTAGGCAATGTGTCAAAGTGATGATACGCACAAAACCTAACCTAACCTAACCTTTCTGGTAATGCTGCACATGCATGCCCACTGGTATTTCTCAATATGCTGCCTAAAAACTCGTTAGGTTAGGTTTTGTGTGTATCATCAATTTGACACAGTGCCTAAAATTTCAGTCAATTTACAAATTGCCTGATTCTAGACATTGATTGTAACACACACACACACACACACACACACATATATAACATATATTATATATATATATATATATATATATATTTCTCTCTGTACAAATACATAGGAGCACATGTATTTGTAATATATATATTTACAAATACATGGCGCTCCTATGTATTTGTACAAAGAAATATTTCAGTTATATTCGTCATTATCTTTTGGACCCTGAAGAGGATAGTTATGAAAAGTTTACCGTCCGTCCGGAAAAATTTAACAAATAAAAAAATTAGTTTAGCTTTCATGCCTATGGTTGTAAATTTGACCATACAATTTTACAAGACTTTAATCCTTATGGAGAATAACATAAGGTATAAAACTGTTTAATCTTAAAAAAAATTCGGGCATGAAAGGGTTAAAATGCAAAAGTTTTCGTACATTTACTAACAAAATTATTTAATACTTTGTGTGTTCAACTTTCGCTTGAATGACTTCATTGATTCATTTGTCAAAAATTAACACGAAATGCCTTAACAAATCTCTTTTCCTGAAAACGGGACCAGACTATAAGGAGAGACTGAATATAATGCGATCCTATATTTCATAGTTATTCTAAGCCGACCTTGTCTCCAACGTGTATAGCCAAAATGTAATTTTCCTGCACCTGTTGTAGACTTCTTCGAACTTTGGATATTTTGAGATCAATTGCAATTTTACTTTGATTGTTGCTTTGTCTATGGAGAGGGAGTCTTAATGCACGTGTTAACTGTTCACTTCGTGGTGTAGAGGATTATCAGACTTTTTCCAAGAATATATGAAAAAGATATACGTACGGCCTCGTATATAAGTGGTAAAATAAGAAAATAGGATTAATAAATTCTAATTCATACATGAAGATCTTACCAAACTTACACAACTGATGAAACTATAGACTGCACAAGACACACTTCACCAGGGTGTTCCACACCATATGAGTGTCAATGCGGATATAACTAATTTTGTGGGGCATAAAAAGTGTTCACTAAAAAGCTTAGTATACTGTAACTATAGCTTGTATTCAGTTGATTTATTTACAATTTACAATTTATTTATTTACAACTATGTTTCAGCTATGTAGGTTTCTGTGCACGAGAACAGAGACTGGGCTCAAACTTACGATTGATACTGTATATGACCAGGAAAAATTAAGAAAATGTGGTTACTGCACAAAAGGAATTGATGTTACATGAACACCGTTACAGACCTAATACTAATCATAACTACTTTAGGGTGACCAAGTGTACTGCATTTGGCAGAGCAGTCCTGCTTTTTGTGAGTTTGTCCTGCAAAAAATGGAGTACTGCAGTGTCCTGCTTTTTCGCTCTTTGTCGTGAAATGTACTGCAATTTTACAAGCTTTTACAGACAGAGATATTACATTTACATATTTTTTATAAAAACCATAAAATTATAGATTATATATCCTTTACAGACATTTTTCGAACACTGTACAGTATATATATATATATATATATATATTATATATATATATATATATATACAGGGTGTCCCATAAGTCCGGCATCATAGGAAAATAATAAAAAAAGGCAAAACAAAAGCTTTTATTCACAGAACGTGCTCAATATGTCCACCATTGTTTTCAATACACAAATTCAGAGGTGATACCCAGTCAGCAAGCACACGGTGAATGATGTCAGGAGTAATGGTGTTACATGCCCAATAATGCGCTGCCGCAAATGTTCAACACTCCTAATTTTCTCTGCGTATACCAGCGCTTTCAAGTGGTCCCAGAGATAAAACTCTAGTGGCGTGAGATCCGGGCTTTTAGCTGGCCATTCCACAGGCCCTCGACGTCCTATCCAATGACCAGGGAATTGTTGGTACAGGTATTCCCTTATTTGGGTGCTGTAATGTGCAGGAACGCCGTCTTGCTGGACCCATGTTGGGAAATTTCCTTCTTCGTTCAAGACACTGGGAAATGCTTCTTCCTTGAGCATACGTAGGTAGGTGCCTCCAGTGACATGTTCATCGAAAAAGAGGGGGCCTATGATGCGATCCTTCCGAATGCCACACCATACCATCACCCGAGATGCACCTTGTTCCTTTGAAGAGGTATACCAGTGAGGGTTGTTTTGAGACCAGCAGCGGGTGTTCTGTCGATTTACCTCACCATTTCCATAAAAAACAGCCTCGTCACTGAACAGAATGGTGGACGGGAAATTGGCATCCCGAGCATAAGAAAAATATGAATTATGGTTTGTAGAAATAGAAAAATTTGAATTTCTCCTATGATGCCGGACTTATGGGACACCCTATATATATATATATATATATATATATATATATATATTATATTATTTTATTTTTTTTTTTTTTTTTTTTTTAACTGCAAACACGCAGTATAATTAACGTAAAGAACGACGCTTGTATAGGAGAATATTCCGCGCAAGATGAGGAAAGAGAACGAAACAAATGAAAAAATGAGGTAACCACCCGGGAATCGAACCCGGGATCTTCCGATTGCCGGTCAGATATGATAACCATTACACCATGGGCCTCACTCGATAAAATGCCGTAATTCTCCTACATACGCGCAGAAACCAATGCCCCAAGGGGGCACCTCCCGCATGCCGTACATTATATACATTTTAACTGCAAACACGTAGTATAATTAACGTAAAGAACGACGCTTGTATAGGAGAATATTCCGCGCAAGATGAGGAGAGAGAACGAAACAAATTAAAAAATGAGGTAACCACCCGGGAATCGAACCCGGGATCTTCCGATTGCCGGTCAGA
This sequence comes from Bathynomus jamesi, assembly GCA_023014485.1. Taxonomy (NCBI): domain Eukaryota; kingdom Metazoa; phylum Arthropoda; class Malacostraca; order Isopoda; family Cirolanidae; genus Bathynomus; species Bathynomus jamesi. The sequence continues at coordinate 511,429 of JAJOZX010001964.1, read as the reverse complement.
TATGATAACCATTACACCATGGGCCTCACTCGATCAAATGCCGTAATTCTCCTACATACGCGCAGAAACCAATGCCCCACGGGGGCACCTCCCGCATGCCGTACATTATATACATTTTAACTGCAAACACGCAGTATAATTAACGTAAAGAACGACGCTTGTATAGGAGAATATTCCGCGCATGTACGGCATCATGCGAGGGGTGCCCCCTTGGGGCATTGGTTTCTGCGCGAATGTAGGAGAATTACGGCATTTGATCGAGTGAGGCCCATGGGGTAATGGTTATCATATCTGACCGGCAATCGGAAGATCCCGGGTTCGATTCCCGGGTGGTTACCTCATTTTTTCATTTGTTTCGTTCTCTCTCCTCATCTTGCGCGGAATATTCTCCTATACAAGCGTTGTTCTTTACGATATATATATATATATATATATATATATATATATATATATATATATATATACTGTATACACCAAAATCATTATTGTCGTGCATCTGGAAGGTATGTGCGCATCATTATTTTGGAAGTAAATTATGAAATCATAAATAATTTCTCTTTTCAAAATGTTTGGGCCCTTAAAATCATTCTTTTTGAGTAGTGAAAAATGCCCTGTAGCAATTAAAATGTTTTTTGAGAATTCTTCAGGTGAAGTCATCTTTTTCTTTATACAATCGCGAGCATCATATTTTCAGGAATCGATAAAGCAAATTGAAAAAAATAAAACGTGTGAATGAGCTAAAACTGATTTTGGATAATTTAAAAGACAAATTATTTCCAAGACTCCAAAATCTAATTTTGTTCCCTTAATTGTAAAAACAAACCCTAATAAAATTAGAAGAATCCAATCCAGGAATAACAAAAAAAAGTTAAGGAATAAATAACTTTGTTTTACAAAACCAATTTAGATTACAGTACTCAGTGGACTGAGACCTTTAAAGAGTTCGAAGTACTTTCTTGGACAACTTTGAAGGCAAAAATAAATTTTGAGTATGTACAAAATTCAACTTTCTACATAAAAGAAAAGTTTAACATTGACATTGATAATAATAATCTATTTGATGAAATAAATCGGCTGCATATTTATAGTGATCATATACAATTTAATGAATGGAATTTTGGTTAAGTTGAAACTGAAAAAAAAAAAAAGTTACAATTTTTCGAAAAAATTAAAAAATGTCTGTGTGCCAATGAAAAATCTGGAAATTTTAGTTGACTTTGCAATGTGTCTACTCAGGATAAATGCTAGCGTGGAGAGAATCTTTTCGCTCATCAACAACGCGTTAACAGCCATAGTCAATATAAAAGCCAACATGGAATATTCTTGTTCAGAGTTCCACGATATTCTGAACAAAAATGATAATTTGTTGAACAAAATTCACAGTAATGAAAAGTATACTTTTTTAAAAATAAATTTTTATTTAATTACTTTTTTATTTTAAGTTCAATTTAATTTTTTAAGTCCAATAAAATTTATGAATTAAAATAACCTTTTTGTTGTCCTGCTTTTTATTTCTTGGACCTGGTCACTCTAAACAACTTAGAAATAATTTTACTTACTTTTCAGCCGTTCTAAAGAAGATCAATCACTTCCGAGAATTCAACAGGCAGAGTTAGGCAACCTGAATGAATAAATCATTCGTATCCCATTTTTAAGATAATACAGGGTGTCCACAATATCGTTACCCCTATGTTTTTCTCTGTCTTTGGAAATTTGTGAAGGAAAAGGTCGCAAAACAGAGATCACACAACAGTGGAGCTGAAACAAGCAATCAGCGATGCGTTTCGCCAAACCTCTCAATCCATATTAAGGAAAATGTCACACCAAACATAACGACAGAAAATGATGGTGCTCACACCGATCCTCTAAACATAGGGTTGCCAGATGTCCCGGTTTTCGACCTCTTGTCCCCGTCCCGAAAAGACCTTTCGGGACCATCGAATGTCCCGGTTTCACAAAGAAATATCACGTAAAAAAAGAATATTGTTAAGACGGATTTTACGATGTCGAGCAAAGTTACACGATTGCTTATTTTTAAATATAGGCAAGATAATATATACATTTGATCAACTGCCTCAATGATCAACTCGTTTTGAAACAAAGCACAAAACGATGCTTACCATTTAATCAACTAAAAAAGTGCATTGCCCAAACAGTCAACGTAATTATCAAAGGCGCAATCATCAAACATATCATAAATATTCACTGCCTAAACAAATGATTCTATTTTACATTCACGAACTATATTTTTATTACGACTAAAATGTATATTTTTTCATTATATATATATATATATATCAGTGGCGTATGGTGGTTAACAAAACAGGGTGTGCTGAACATTACAAGGTACCTAAAGCCTAAAATTTAAGTTATATATATATAATAAATGGCATGCTTTTAAATGACAGTATATATACGAGGAGTGATCAAAAAGTATCGATAATTTTATTGCTACGGACAAATGAATACAAATAAGAAATAACCATTTACATATGTGAGTCTTCCTGCCCTCTGGCGTCTGCAGTCTGAAGCAAAATCTGCTACCATGAGTCGGTAGTTAGTTGGTTGGAGCGCTTAAAAGGAGGGTGTGTTTTTGCAGTACGTATAAATCTCTGAAATGGAACAACGCGCGTTCGGAGACGAACGAAATGATTAAAACAGCTTTTGGAAATGATGCTCTCAGTGTAGCTAACGTTTACAAATGACACAAAAAGTTTAAAAATTGAGAAACATCGCTTGAAGACAAGGAACGCAGTGGCCGCCCTTCCACTTCTCGTACGGATGAAATTGTCCAACAAATTCGATTTCTGGTACGAGCAAATGTTTCTCCATTTTTAAACTTTTTGTGCCATTTGTAAACGTTAGCTACACTGAGAGCATCATTTCCAAAAGCTGTTTTAATCATTTCGTTCGTCTCCGAACGCGCGTTATTCCATTTCAGAGATTTATACGTACTGTAAAAACACACCTTCCTTTTAAGCGCTCCAACCAACTACTGATTCATGGTAGCAGATTTGGAGCTATTGAAGAATAAGGACTCCAGCCTTCTTTAGTTAGGCTTATAAGGCTAACTAACGAAAATATCACGACTAACCTAACCAATCGTTAGGTTAACTGTACGCCCTTGACGACTGGTTAGGTTAGGTCATGATATTTTCGTTAGTTAGCCTTATAAAGCTAACTAAAGAAGGCTGGGGTCCCTATTCTTCAATAGCTCCGCAGATTTTGCTTCAGACTGCAGACGCCAGAGGGCAGGAAGACTCACATATGTAAACGGTTATTTCTTATTTGCATTCATTTGTCCGTAGCAATAAAATTACCGATACTTTTTGATCACTCCTCGTGTGTGTGTGTATATGGGTCTTTCCTGTTTCATTAACTGTTTCCGATTTTATGAAAACAACGTGATATGTACAGTTTTTCACACTGATTTCAAAATTATAAACCATTTCATCGAGAAATACTTAGGTTAGGTTAGGTTAGGTCTAAAAATAAGTTTTTTCGAAATGAAAGTAAATTATAGAATACTACAAAAAGTACTAGAACGGTGTAATCACTGCAAGCATAGGCTAGGCTATTTTTTAAACGGTGGCGTTGCGCATCTATCTTGTTTTTCCGCTGCGCAAGCATAGATTACACAGGTCAACAAAAAAACTTCTTTTTTTTTCGTTGCCAAGGAAATTCGTACGAATTTAGGGTATTTTGGGGTTGCTGAATTCCAAAATGAAAGTAGTTTTTCCGAATTGGCTCTAGTTCTTGAGATAATGAATACCCTCAATTAGTGATGTAGGTCACATCCGCATCCGCATCCGCATCCGCGGAACATCCGCACATTTTCTCGCATCCGCATCCGCACCCGCATCCGCACTTTGGACTGCGGATGTGGACCGTTGAGATAAAATGTCATTAATGAGCGGAAATTATCAAATTCTACTATATTAATAGAACTAGTTCATTGTGCGCAAAAGTGATGCAAGCGACAAGACGAGAGGCTGTTCTTGTATGAAGTTACTCTCTTGCAACCTACTTAGATCCACGTTACAAAGCTAAGTTATTTTCACCTAGTACATTAGAACGAGTTAAATCATCACTTGGCAAAGCAGTTGAAGAGCTTCAATCTCTTGAATCTGTCGCTTCGCCCGCCACCCACCAAAAGAATAAAAGTTTCAGTGACAGAACCAACACCTTCAACAAGCAAATCTATCACAGAATCTGTCTCTCAGTTTCTTGAGTCAAGCAGCAATGACGAGACCTACGCGATGTCAAAAGATGTAGTAAAAATGATCGAGAGCTATCACCAAGAAAAACGCCTGGCTGCATGTGACAATCCTATTAGTTGGCGGAAAAATACGCACAATATCTATCCATACTTGAGTAAACTTGCAAGGAAACATTTAGCCTGTCCTCCAACAAACGTACCAAGCGAGAGATTATTTAGCAGTGCTGGATTAATATGTGATGAAAAGAGAAACAGACTGGCAGCAGAAAAGGCAGAAAAATTAATGTTCCTTAAGCATAACCTTCCTATAATTAAGTTTGAATATTAAACGATGAACATCTTAGTTTACTTTATTTTAATTACTCATTTATAAATATGCCTAATAAAACTTTAAACTTAATATAAATAGTTATCAAGCTAATTAAAGATCTCTTTCTATAAGGGTGGAGGAGGTTGGGGAAAGAGGTCGGTGGGGTGCATTTGAGTTGGGTTCACGTCCCGCATCCTGGTAACACAATTATGGTTTCTAATTGTGGCTGAAACTCAACAAAATATAACGAATTTATTTGCAGACGAATTCACTAATTGATTTCTATATTAGTTAGATGCTTGATATTATTTTATATTTTCAGAGAAAAGTACAGCAATTATTGTACAATTAATCAATTATACTACATTATAGCTACAGCTCTCTCTATATAATAACTTATTATATACGTTAAACACAACAAATCTCGAATATATCCTAAAAAATAACGAAAATGTCGACATCCACATCCGCATCCGCGGATGTTGAAATCAAACATCCTCATCCGCGGATGTGAAAAAAATGACATCCGCTACATCACTACCCTCAATTAATAGGAAACGTAACCATAACGCGTGCATATGGGAAACTACCGGAACATTCTAGATGGTGAGACCGAATAAAATGCCATTATGTATTTCATGTGTTTACTTTTGTATGATTTGAGACAATTTCAATGCGATTTGTAAGTAGGCTCCGCCTGAACATTAAATTTTTTGCATTTTTACGTGTTTCAATGGGGTACCAATTATCTCATAAATTAGAGCCAATCTAGCAAAACCGATGTCATATTCGGAATCAGCACCACAAAGTTACCCCAAAATCACTCTAATATGATTGGCAATAAAATGAGTGTTGACCAGTGTTATCACTGCAAGCATAGGCTAGGCTATTTTTTAAACGATGGCGTTGCGCATCTATTTTGTTCTTCCGCTGCAAGCATAGACTATAGTTCAACATCTTTTTACTTTCCAATGACTGACAAATTTAATTTTATAGAATTATATAGGAAGACTGAGACAGAAGAAAATGCAGTAAATTTTTTACAAGAATATAACTTAATACCGAAAGAAAAACAGTGTCCAAGAAAACATCAAATGCTAATGAGCCTAACTTAACCTAACCTAACCTAAGTATTTCTCGATGAAATGGTTTATAATTTTGAAATCAGCGTGAAAAACTGTACATATCACGTTATTTTCATAAAAATTGGAAACATTTAATGAAACAGGAAAGATCCATATATATATATATATATATATATATATATATATATATATATATATATATATATCGAGACAGGGAAAAAAACTAATGTAGAAATGCATTAAGAATTGGAAAGTTAAACATACAAAGAATCACACCTTAGCACACCTTGAATATACACCCCTGAATTATATATATCTGGCAACCTATCTGAACATGTAAATATGTTACATCTGTTCACTTATGATTAAATAAATCTAATGATACTGTAGATAACTGTAATCATTATTATTTTACATATTTCATTTGTTAGTCTGCATTGAAATAAAAAAGATTCGGTGTAACACACGATGAACATAACTCGCCTAGGCTGAAAGGCTATTGACAACAAATGGTTTCAAAGCGATAATCATGGGACTTTACTTTCTTCCATTTTCACACGATGAATTTGTGATTTTTATACACTAATTTCACTTGTACTTCACTATTTAGGAAAGTAAACTCGTTCTTTAATAACTATTAACATTTAGTTCTACTCAATCATTATGAATTACGTGTATTAAACAGAGAAATTAAACACAATCACGCCAAACACTATCGAATATCGAGAACTGAGTTCTGTGCACGAAGCTACTAACTTTCGTAAATTGAAATCTCTTATTTGCATATCATAACGATCAAAGTTACTTAACGTTGTATAGCTTATTATTAGCTATGATGAAAAATAAACGAAACAATATGAATATTGTTAACGTTTTAAAAAAATTATCACCATAGGCTAATGGCTTAAATGTATTTGTAAAAATGTTTCGTCAATGAATTTTATATTGTCTAAATAATTGGAATCTGGGTAATAATTACAAGAGGATTAGTACTGGAATGGTAGTCCAGTCAAGGGCCTATTATAAAGGATTTGGTGTAGTCCCAAGTACTGTATATACATAAAAGAAATGAAGTTCCGCCCATTTTTGTAACTGCTACGTTTTGCAATTTATTTCTGGAATACAAATGCACAAAATGTTGTTAAAGGACTCCATAAGTAAATTCGGATCACCTGAAGATCAGGGCCCCCAGCCTTCTTTAGTTAGCCTTAAAAGGATAACTAACGAAAATATCACGACCTAACCTAACCAATCGATAGGTCAACTGTACGCCCTTGACGATTGGTTAGGTTAGGTCGTGATATTTTCGTTAGTTAGCCTTATAAAGCCAACTAAAGAAGACTGGGGCCCTGATCTTCAGGTGATCCGTAAATTCTAATATTGCGTCGAGTAAATCAGATTTTAAAGAACACATTTAGGTCGTCGTGACCAATGTCGTAACACCGCTTTCCAGTGATCAGCGAAGTTAAGTGACATTGAGTCAGGAGAGTTGTTGGATAGGAGACGTCCTCTGCGTCCAGATTATGAAGCGACCCGCAGTTCGAATCCTACGTAAATCTGTAGGTTCCCTAGTCATATGACCTTAGATGTTGCGAACAATTCCATCAGCCTCTGCTTTTAAAATAATTTAATATTTGACCTGGTTTTATGCATATTTTATAAGTCATTGTAAATTAGCCTGCCACTGATAGGTCTAAAGTCCAGAGACTAGAGTCTAAAGTTTAGACCGTTAACTAATCTGGACTCTGGCCTTTATAGGCCTTACATAGTTACTAAATGACCTATGCTATGGTCTTGAAATAATGTGACGACAAAATAATTTTTAGTGAGAGATATATGCTAATTTCCATTTAAGCCTTTGTAAAGATACAGTTTAGACCTATATGAGACCATGAAATCAAAGCTTACTTATGTCTAGTCGGTCTGCGTTTGCAAAGAGTTTATACAAATGATTTTGAGCAGAAATTTTGAAGCCAGTGAAACTTAACATTTACTTCAAGCTCACTAGCCACTTACATTTTGAATGTAGCTTCAAAACTTTTGATCCATTCACTGCAAAATGGCTTTGAATACGAAGCTCAAAATTTTTACAGTTGTAGTATGTTTGCAAATTTATGGATTGACTGGCTTTTTCTCGATTTCTCAAAGAAGAATGAAATTTTGTACAAGCGTGGCCTTAACTACGCAGGGTCCAAGCATCATTTTCTCGGGCCTGGTACACAATCACATGCCGGGCCGCTGGTTTCAGACAGGTCATTCATTCATATTTTTGCATATTTTTATTTAAAAAAATGCCTAACACCCAGATCAGATCAAAATTAATAAGCACCTCATTGACAAAAAAAAAAAAAAAAAAAAATGAAATTACGGACACAGTCGCCGTCTTACGTATGCGTTGTTGAGTCTTGGGTTATCGTCGGCCCACCCAACCTTTGCCATCGGAGTAGGATAAAGTTTGACCGATTCTATTAAAATAGAAGCAATATATATTCAGGGGTGCTCACACCCGTGCCCGCGGGCACACGTGTGCCCGCCATGGATTTGAATGTGCCCGCTGGTTTATTTTGGAATAGCCGGCCTAAATGAAATCTTAACTGGCAATATAAAAATTACTAGAAATGAATTTTTACATGCGAGCAGAGCGCTCACATACATGTTTAAAACATGTCTGAAACCATTGCTTTGCTCCGCCAATTTCTGTGTCGCTTAAAGCGACGATTCTATTTCAACGGATATAATGAATCGAGTTGGCTGATTGGGTGTTTCGTGAAAATACAACCAATCAAAGGCATTTTAGAAACGACTCGCTAGGCTTTCTGTGTCTTTTCGAATTTTTATTGATTTTATAAAGATGAGTGGGCGGATCGATATTTAGTTCCGCGTTTGACCTGTCCGCGTGACCTTGTGTGTGGATGCGAACATGAAATGTGTCTATTTTTTAGTCGTTTATTACGTAATTTGACGTTTTCACATTTAGTATTAAAAGTTTAGCATCATGTCGACCGTTCACCCGTTCGTGTCATCTTGTGTGTGGATGCGAATTTGAAATTTGTCTATTTTTAAGTCGTTTTTTACGTAATTTGACGTTTTCACATTTAGTATTAAAAGTTTAGCATTATTTCGACGACCGGCAGCGTGTCCGATTTTGAAGTTTCAAGTGGTAAAAGTTCAGCCTCTGATATTAGTGGCTAGATCGCAAAATATTTTTTTTAAAAATTACATTATTTAATTTTATTTTTATTGACAGGGCTTCATAATGGCGACACGAACCAGTGATAAGACTATAAGGACGTATAATTTTCAAAGTGAATGGGAAGATATTTACTTTTTCTCAAACATAAATTCTAAATGTATATGCTTAATATGCCAATCTACTCTAGCTGTTGCCAAAAAATATAATGTTGAAAGGCATTTTAAAGCTAATCATAATCATTATAAAACAAGATACCCAGTTAATAGTGAACTACGCAGGGCAAAAATAAGAGAATTGAAATCCCAACTTACCAGCCAACAATTGGTTTTTACAAAGAAAATTGAGAAATCAAAGGCAGCTAGCTACCATTGCATCTTTCCGAGTGTGTCACAGTTTAACGAAGCACATGAAACCTTTTGATGATGGTGCATTTGTAAAAGAAGCATTTTTGGATGCAGCAGACTCGTTGTTTGATCAGTTTAAAAACAAATCTGAAATAATCTCCGCTATTAAAGACATGCAACTTTCCAGACCCACTGTTACACGACGAACAGAAGAGATGGGTAAAGATTTAAAATGCAGTTAAAGAGAGACATAGATGAGTGTATTTAAGACTAACAGTTACCAATTACACGCCAAATTTCAAAGCCCTTGCTGAATTAAAGCAGTGTAAGCCATCAACTAGCAATTAAATGTGAGTATTATCTTCTATCACTTGTATTTATTTTTAGTTCATAAATTAGGGGAAAATTTTGGTGTTTGTGCCCGCCAAAGATAATAGTTAGCAAATTTTGCCCTAAGGTCTCCGAAGTCTGAGCACCCCTGAATATATATTATATATAATATATATATTTTTTTTTTTTTTTTTTTTTTTTTTTTTTTAGTTCAGGAAGAACCGATTCGCCTCTATTTAAAGGGCATATCTCAGCGGAAAAACAAAGAAAAAAGTGAGAGGAAAGACAGAGGAAAAAGAAAGGGTGGAGGGGACAGTCGAAGTGGAAAAAGACCAAGGATGACAAGGACTGCAGGGTCGAGCCCCATCATCCTTGGGTGCTAGGGCCGGAGGGCGCACGTGAAACCTCCAGGAACAAGCACGTACAAACGAGCACAAAGAGCACTCAAGAGCACGAGCTTAGAACCCCCTTGCGGGGATATATATATATATATATATATATATATATATATATATGAAATGAAATGAAAAGGTTTATTGGCAGACTTTAGTAATACAATGACAGTTCACATACTAAGGATAGAAATATATACAGCTGATTAGAAATAATACAGTAATGTCGACGTTAAGTGGAGCTACAGACAGACGTTTTCCTACCAAGAATTCCATAGCTTAAGCCTTAGAGGATAAACGGCAGGACTCATGGATAGCTTGGATAATCGGGTTGGTTGATTTTTTAATTCTTTGCATTAGACTGTATTGAGCACGTCTTGTTACCTCCGGGAAGCTCGGGACATTGCGGGTAGCAAACATTTGCGAAGCTGAGCACCTCGGAGGTAATTTATGTAAGAGTCTAAAAGACCTGTTGTACATCAAATTTAGGGTTCTGCCAGAACCTTTTTTATAATTTACTCAGAGTTGCCCTCCGTATATATTACTGCAGAAAATACGAAAGAGCGTGTCTTTAGCTTCACTTGTACAGAACCGAAAGTTCCTCATAGTCATATTCGCTTTAGCACAAAGGCTTCGACATTGTTTTTTATATCCTAATCATCACTCAAGGAGCTGGTAATAGTTTGACCCAAATACTTAAACTTTTGTACTTCCTCAATTACTTCACCTGTCATTTTAAATCTAATATCACTTGGCTGATTACAGCTTTTAGGAAGAAATTGCATAACCTTAGTTTTTGTAACATTAAAAAAAAAATACCATATTTCTGCGAGTACACTTCGCAGACTTTTAGTAGCCAATCCAGACCTTTAACAGAGGGACTTATTAACACCATATCATCAGCATAAACTAAGTTATTTATCTTTGTGTTATCTATACAACATCCCACTGTTGCCTCATGAAGTGAAGCAATTAATCCGTCAATATACACATGAACAGCATAGGGGAGAGCAAGGAGCCTTGTCTCACCCCGCAAGAGGAGCCAAAACATTCGGATAGTAGCCTACATTGCCCGACCTAACGGTAAAAGATTGGTGGGAGTACACAGGTCAGTTGAGTGAGACCTTTTAAAACCAAACTGATTAGATGTCCATAGGTAACATAGGCGTACGAGCCGGGGGAGCTGAGGGGCTGGGGGGGCTGAATTCGGGAAAACTGGCTCTGCATTCTGGCAAAATGAAAAAAATAATAGCTTGTAAAAATTGAAGAAATGCTAGCCTTATATCATATTATAAATTCAGGATCAGAAAGTTATAAGATAATTTCATATTTTTATTTATTAGTTGTTATTAAGTACTTATTAAGCTGTTATTAGTACTTATTTAATAAGTACCCGTAACTAGCTAATTTTGCGCCCGAGGCAAGATCATAAAATTACGCCCCCCTATACTTGCGCCCCCCTATTCCTATAACACTACACGATCCTCTAAGACCTAAGTGGTAAATTTCTGTAGTGCATCATCGATACATTGTCCGCACAATATTCTTTTTTGTAGGGATTTCCACTTACAGAAATTTTCAAGATGATTACTTGAATTTTCATGTTCTACAATACGTTTAAATTTTTCCGGTAATTTTTTACTATCAGTCCGGTCTCTGGAAACTGAAAATAAAGTTTACCATAAGACTCTTTACATTTTTTTAAACAACTTTTATTAAGTACAATATGAAGGCAAATGCCGATTAAAGCTATAAAATTAATGTTAATAAATTTTTTTTTGAGCGATAAAATCGCGGATCATGTTTTTGGGAGTGATAAAATGGCTGATCCCACAAAGGTTAGGAAGGTACCGCTAACAAAATTGGGTGGTTTGACCTGAACTCATAAGATTTTAGTGTCACGATGGCGTTGGTTTTTGCGATGGTTGTAATTATTCAGTATGTTTAGCTTCATGCAAATTTTTTGATGATGAAGAGGCTGCATTTAATTTTTATGTAGAACACGGTGTATTGCTAAAAGAATTTATTTGCCCTAAGAAAAACAAGGAAGATATTGTTTGTGGTAATAAGTGTGTGCGCGATAAAAACAGAAAAGCATTTCGTTGCCATAGGTCGTGTGCGTGATAAGAAACGGAGAAGGGGAACACGCAAGGTTAGGTAGGTTAGGTTAGGTTAGTAGTGTTTAGTTTTACGGTATATATAATATATACAGTAAATGGATCTTTTCCGTTTGACTGCCGCCATTGAAACATAAGAGGTGAGTGCCCCCAGCCTTCTTTACTTAGCCTTATAAGGCTAACTAACGAAAATATCACGACCTAACCTAACCAATCGTTAGGTCAACTGTACGACCTTGACGATTGGTTAGGTTAGGTCGTGATATTTTTGTTAGTTAGCCTTATAAAGCTAACTAAAGAAGGCTGGAGTTTAATTATGTTTCAATGGCGGCAGTCAAACGGAAAAGATCCCAGTGAATATATACAGTGTTCGTTTTACTACATATATATAAATGTATATATATACCTTTTAGGTCACTCATGTTGGCTGTTTCTACAATTTCCATAATTTATATATCAATGGATTCATTTTTACATCGCGAATGCGCCCTAGGTAGTCTCTACTGAAGGAATTACCCGCATTTTAGGGTATTTTTTCACACATACCCCAAAACAAACTTCGTGTCCTAACTTAGTTTTGGGCCAGTTCCCTCACTTGAGACTATCCAAATCGCATTCCTGGTGTAATAACGAATCCATTGATCTATAAATTATGGGAATTGAAGAGACCGGAGCGATAGTAAAAAATTACCATTTTTCCAGTCATTAAATCCTGTTTTCTGATTTGCAATATTCGGTTTGGAAAAGCGATGATCGAATAATATGCATGGAAAACAGAAAATGAAGTACTGGAAAGTACTGAAAATTTATAGAAATGAGCCCTTTCCCCAATGGCATGGCGTGCTTAGGATAGTAGATACATATTTTATATAGTTTCTCTGCGCCCCTCAACTTTGCGCACCCGAGACAAGTGCCTCACTCGCCTCGCCCTTGTTACGGCACTGTAAAACTTATAGGCTATGTAAGGGTCTGTAATTCCTTTTATCGTGAAATAATCCCGCAGTTGATTTACAAAGATTCCAGGCTCTTCAGCGATGAATTGTGGAGTGATAGGCTGATACAGTGTTAGAAGGTCTGTTGTAGGTGGTAAGGGTCTAATTTATTATTATAGACCTTTACGTAAATAATTAACTAAATACCAGGGTCACCAGCGCCCAAATACTAGATTGGCATCCAGCACTGCAGCGCAAAAATAATTTTAATAAAAAAGGAAGGATTGATTATAAAAATCGTCAACATGAATTTTGTATTTTATTGACAACAATTAATAAACTATGTGCAACAATTATTTGTAAATGCAGAGGATTTTTTTTACCCGTAACAAGTTTGACTGATATATAAATGCAGAATTAAATAATGGCACTGTTTAGCTAATATATAACAATCTGCAACTAATACTGATACTAATATTAATAATAAATTAGACCCTTACAATTGGTGACCCTGGCATTTAATTAATTATTTACGTAAAGGTCTATAATAATAAATTAGACCCTTACAGCTATTTTTTATTCCAGGTTTAATCTAGATTTTACTATGGTATTTAGCCCAAATAGGGGATATAAGACTTTGTTTAAAAATTCAAAAGAATATCTAATCCTTGTCGTTAGTTAATTGTTTTCAAAGCTTATCATGAATATTGAATTACTTGGTAAGTTGAAGTTTTTATAATTAGGTAAAGTACTAATACCTTATTAGCCAAATTAAATAGGTAAAGCCCTAGCCCCTAGGTCTATTAGACTATTCCTTTAAACTTGCTAGTATAATTTCATTTAGGCTAGGTCAAACTTTTATCAAACTCAAGTAAATGAAGTCTAACCTTATAAATGACATGCTGTATATTATTATTTAGCTAATTAGTGCAGTGGCGGACCTACATTTTTGGAACCCTGAAGCTTGAACTGTTATCATGGGGGCCCCTTCGCAACCAGCAACAATAGGACAACATCCAACAAGATTCAAAGGGCCTTGCTGCCCTTGCAAGGACCTCGAGGCCCAAATGGCGGAGAACAGGGTGGTGGGGTGGTGTCCTTGAAAATGGGCCATACAGTGAGCCCCTTCCCACCAGCAACGAGGTCTGGGTAACCGCTGTTATCTTCTTCAATGGGGTTGTTCTATGGCAATTCTATGAGAATTCAGATGTCTTTTTATGGTTCGGATTGGCTCTAGCCTAAGGGCTGAGCTATAGAACTATTAAGCCGTGCACCAACGAAGGATTCGAGGATCCAGCTGCCAAAATGTTGACTATGAATAGATTCTGGCGAGCTCAGCGAGCCCATACAGCTGGGGGTTCGGGCGCTGCAAGCCCCCGAGAAAATTTTGAAATTTGACCAATTACAGGGGCATTTTGAGGCCATATGAAATGGGTATTAGAGCATATTCTAAGGTCAATATTAAGTACTTCAACCCATTGGCTTATGATTCTATCACTAAAATAGCCTTATTTTAATAACAAACACTTAAAAAAACTCCATCGATTTTGTTGAAAAATTCACTCATTAAAAAAAAAGTTGCTTCAGGGTCCCTCCTGGATTAGGGGCCCTGAAGCTTAAGCTTCATTAGTTTCATAGTAGATCCGCCACTGAATTAGTGATGTGTTTTCTTAATTTCTCAAAAGATATATTGTTTCAACTTTCCTTTTACATTGTGAGCACAGTAGGTGCTACGAAATTTATTTAAGTTGTGTTGGCTGACTTGGATCACAAGTTTTTATTATCTTTCTTATGCATGAATAAAATATTTGATATAGTCTTATGCCCTATTAATCAAAATTAACTAAGTACGGGTAGGGATTACAATAAATCATGGAAGTTGCATAAAAAAAGAAAAATCATACAATTAATTTTGCAAAGAATGACACGTATTCTTTGGTAATGTTAGTGCTTCTAATGGCCTGTTGGAGTGAGGGAGCCTGAGCCTGTGATGATCCTAATTTCCTATAATATATATATATATATATATATATATATATTATATATTAATATATATAATATATATATATACACATATATACATATATATGTGTGTGTGTGTGTGTGTGTGTGTGTGTATATACACAAATATATATAATGAATAAAACCACGAAGGGAAAAGAAACACAAAGTGGTGCTCAAGCGCTTTCGTCTAATGACATCCTCAGAAACACTTGAGTGAAAGGAGAGTTCAAGACAATATATAGGTTACAAAATTAAACATAAGGTTACAAAATTAAACATATATATATATATATATATATATATATATATATATATACCATATGTCCCACAAAAAAGTACACCCAACTTTAGATTGTACTAACTCCTCCAAAAATTGAGATATTTTGGATCTGTTTGTTTGATTTAATATAGCAAATTATTCTTTGTTAACGTTCAAATTTATTCATGTTTAAACGATTTAGTGTTTAAGCATCTGCTTTTAACTGAAGGGTACAGCAAAATGGGTTGCGCGGAATGATCATTTCTCCCAGCCAGATAGCTCCTCTTGCTTTAACCAATGTGCTACTTTTTACGTCGAAGGATATTGCAAATATTTTTTTTAAATAATTCGAACTTTTGTATCTAAGATACGAGTCATACATATAAATGAAGAATCTGAATTACTAAATTTATAAATAACTTTGAAACCCTTACCATGCAGTTTACACGAAGGCAGCGCGTTCTCATGGTCACAACTTATCTGCAAACTACATAAAAGCTTAAAACAAGTTCAGAATATCTTCGAACTGCAATTTCCCGATAGAGCTTCTCCAACTAAACATACAATTTTGAAGAATGTTTGGAAATACAAAGAAGAAGGAACGGTCCTCAATTTGAACAAAGGACGTTCAGGCCATCCGAAGACGGCAAGAACAGACGAGAACATTCAGCATGTTCGGCATTTATTAGAGAGACATCCAAAAGTGTCCACCAGGCGAAATGGTACAGAACTCTCACGCATGTCATTTCATCGAATAGTTCGTGAGGATTTGAATTTGTACCCATAAAGAATGGAAATTCGACATCAATTCATTGAAGGAGATCTACCTCGCCGCCTAAGATTTGCCCAGTGGTTTCTTGAAAAACCAGAAAGATTCACGGAACAATTAGTGGTTGGAGATGAGGCGGCCTTTTTTATGAATGGTCTAGTGAACAGACAAATCTGCCGTCAGTATGCACCAAAAAATCATCCACCTGACAATCATATCTACGAAAAGAATAACTCTAGACAAAAACTGTCTCTCTGGGTAGGACTGTGCGGTAATGGAGCGTTAATTGGCCCGGTCTTTTACGATGGTAATCTAAATGGTGAAACTTACCTAGAAATGATAGACCGAGAAATCCTTCCACAAATACGTATTACTTATGGAAACCGATTTAATCGTATTTGTGGGTGCAAGACGGAGCTCCTGCTCACAGGAGAGTTATTGTGAAGGAACGCTTGCAGGAAGTCTTCCACCAAAG
>JAJOZX010001964.1:475000-490000 GCA_023014485.1 Bathynomus jamesi | reverse complement strand
TACCATGATTTTTTTGGAAAGCCGACTTGTCCGGTGGTAAAGTCTCGATGGAGGAATGTCTTTCTTACGCCGACCATAAACAACATCGTTCCGGGAGTTTCGAGCAATCTCGATGGTGAAATCTTTTTTAGCTGTAAAAACTTTTTTTTTTTAACACCAATGGACGAAAATCTATCAAGCAATTTTCTACAACGAATTTTTCTTTTAGCTCTTACATTGCTGTCACGTCTTGAAACACGGATCCTTTTAAATGCTTTAAGTCCTACCGTTCTCTGCATTCTTTGTATGGAACTTTAACTGATACCTAAATTTCTTGCAATTTTCCTCTGAGAGCAGTGTGACCCAGGTCGATCCTTTTGAGATAGGCTCATCATTTCGATTATTGCTATATTGTCTTCAGTGTAAACTGTTTTAGGCCGACCACTTCCACGCTTCCGTGCCGTCGAACCGGTTGCTTTAAGTTTTTTGATTATTCTATTCACAGACGTAATGTTAAAATTTATTCCTGGAAATTCCCTCAGAATTCTGGATCTTTTCCGTTTGGGGGCTAACAGCGAATTTTAATGAAAATCGGTATACTAACGTAGTTTTGGTCACTGATTTCAAAAATAACTTCCTTTTTTTGGAGAAATAAAAAACAAACATGTTAGAACACTTTAAATAATTAATGTGTTTTTAACGAAAATATCATGACTTCACCTAACCAATCGTCAAGGGCGTATAGTTGATTTAACCTGGCATTCAATTGACCTAACCAGACATTCAATTGAGCTAACTGGGCATTAATTCTTGATTTTTTTCTGCTACTTTTACAGATCTGCCAGGATCCTTCAAAAAAACATATTCTTCGTTAGGGATAATTTAAAGTTGCACTTTTTACCGTTTGACCAACACTTTTGGCAGCGAAATAACTGAGTATTTTTATCAAAGGAACACACTTTCCCACACTTAGAGCACTTTTTCATAAACAGTAGCAGTTTTTGACTCTGGCTAAATTTAACACAATCCTCTGTAACTAGTTTAAGCTAGTTAAAACACATATTAATTATTTAAAGTGCTCTAACATGTTTGTTTTTCATTTCTCCAAAAAATGAAAGTTATTTTTTAAATCAGTGACGAAAACTACATTCGGATACCGATTTTCATTAAAATTCGCTGCTATCCCCCAAACGGAAAAGACCCAAAATTCTTGCCCCAGTCCATCTTTCTTCCAAGAAACACTTCAATCACCGCTTTTTCACTGTTAGTTAGAACTATAATTTGAAGGGTAAGTTTAAAAAATAGTATTTAAGATGGGCGTAGCCTATATCATCTGACGTTTTTCAGAGACTAACAGATTATCCATAGGCTAAGGAAACTACCACAAGTCTTAGAATAGTTGTCAGGTACAGCTATACATATTTAGGATTTATGATATTTGTTTTTTCACCATACCTCATTGTTCCCTCGGCTGTGGAAAAAGTATTTTATGTAGAGGTCTGAAATTTTTATTATGGCTTATCAATAGATTGAGGTAAAAGTTATGTAAATTTTGGAAGTGTGAACTACATATTTTTGAAGTTATTGATGTTCAAATCTCAAGGCGTTATTTTTGGGCCACCCGATATAATTTTTGTTAAATATCTATTTCACTAATTTGGGCGATAATGGGTTAACAGTGTTTAAAATTGGTAATATGGGGAAGCATTTTGTGTAAATATGGTAAGGGATGATATGATTTTTTTATCTATTTTGTAAGTATGAAATGTGTAATAAAACATGAAAATTAACAAAGTTGGTATTAATTCACACCAAAAACTGTAAATGATACGTGTATATATATATATATATATATAATATATATATATATATATATATATATATATATATATATATATATATATATATATATATGTTATACACGAGCACGTCCACCTTCTTAAATGTTATACACGAGCAGACGCCCACCTTCTTAACTATCCTACACGAGCAGGCGCCCGTCTTTATCTCATTAACTAACGCTCGAGTCTGGTTCATTCCTTCTAAGCCCTCAAGCACACGCCCGAAGTATGAAATATATTAAAACAGCCAATCATTTTAATCAAAAGCGCTCAGACGCACTCTCACGACGTCATACACTCGCTGTTCTCATGTTTGTCTTCCAGACAAACACCTCGCATCCGTCTCGAGTTTCAGGATGGGAACCTTGACTTTGAGAACTACATCACATTCTCTTGGTCTCACGGTGACTCACCTCTCTGACGCATGTGAGAATGGATTCCTACGTATATAAGGAGGGGTCCAGCCACTGAAGGACAGATTCTGGGGTAGAGATCAACAGGGAAGATTAACGAATAGACTGTAGCAGGAAAGTTATTCACTTATCTTCTCAGTGTCTTACCTAGGACTCCGCGGGTAACGGGGAGCGAGTTACCCCGTATGTCATTAGTTGTGCTTTGAGAAGGCTTTAGAACGGGCAAGGATTGCCCAAGAAGGAGGCCGTCTAACATTTTCAATTAACGTAATTTAAACCCTGGGTGAAGGGAGCATTTCACCTCAAATAGGGAATACGCTTTATATCGGAATTGAGGATCTGACTGAAGGAAACGCCAGCAGACTTAATTAATTTATTTCAACGTGACCTTACTTGTCACTTTTAGACTTAAGCAACGTGACCGTAATTGTCACTTTTAGACCTAAGAATCATTCAAATATAACCTTTGTGAACTTAAAGCAAAGCATACTCTTATAAACTTTTGCCTATAATCCGCTTACCTGAAGTTAATTAAAGTGCCAAAAAATTAAAGTTGATTCTCAGTTAATCCATACTCAACGAGCGAAAAGAGGGCTAAAGAAAAGCTCCCGGATTCCGCAAGCGACGACAAAGGTCGGCGCACTCTGTGGTCACGTCTGGATTCAACATTGAGAGAGTCCAGATGAGCCAAAAAGGAGTATTCTATTGTACTCGAGGGATCAAACCGAGACCATACAACCCCGAGTATAATATATATATATACACAACAAGGATGGATGTTAAAATATTCAAACTAATTATAAATCTTATTGTTGAGAGACACATTAATATTCTCCCTAAAATACAAAGTGATATACATTAGAGATCTGCACGGGTACGGGTAAGTCCGTAGGCCCGTACCCGGCCCGACCCGCTGGCGGGATACGGGCGGGCCGATGGACATCAAAGTAGATACGGGGAGGGTACGGGAGGGCCTGTGTTTAATCAAAGTAGACACGGGCCGGGTACGAGCCGGCTAATGCACATCATATTATTATGTTATAATGTTATAATGTTTCAGACGAACAAAGACTCTAGGATCCACTCATGGCTGGTCTACCTAACTGTGTTCGTAATTGTGTATTGTGCATGTCCTCCGTGGTGGCGGAGAGGACCTACAATTTTACGTGGGTTCCGAACCACAAAGCCTTAATTATACTGCATGTTTACTACATGTTTTAAACATGTTTATAGACGTGCTACTAATTACTTCTACCGGCAAACTATTCTACCTATTTACTATTCCATGCGTAAAAAAGTTTTTGGCAACTGCTGTCTCGAACCTTCTATTTGTCAACTTACACCCGTTATTTCTAGTCCTATTGTACTGAGATATTTCGAAAAAGCTATCTCTATCTACGTTATCGAACCCATTCATAATTTTGAAAACCTGAATTAGATCACCCCTTAGCCTCCTAGTCTCGAGTGTAGTCAATTTTAACTCCTTAAGCCGATCCTCTTACGACTTCGACCGAAGCGACGGAATCATCTTAGTTGCTCGTCTTTGAACTCTTTCGATTTTGTCTATATCTTTTCGGATATGCGGATTCCAAAATTGGATCGCGTACTCCAAATGGGGTCCTGCTCTACGCTTGCTAACTTCTTCCCTCACATACTATACACAAAATTACTGTTACGCAAACCTCTATGTAAAATTTTGCACTTATCGACGTTAAATCTCATTTGCCATGTGACTGACCAATCAACGATTTTATTCAGATCTTCCTGGATTTTACCTTTATCTTCGTCATTAATCGCCCTACCACCCAACTTCGTGTCATCTGCAAACTTTGAAACTGTACTGACTAGGCCGACATCTAAATCGTTAATATATATAAGAAAAAGCAAGGGGCCCAATACAGAACCCTGAGGAACGCCGCTCGCTACATTAGTCCAAGGCGACTCCGCTTCATCAACGACCACCCTCTGTTTCCTACCTCGCAACCACTCTTCTATCCAATTTATTACACCCCTGATTCCATGAGCCTTAGGTTTTTCAATGAGTCTTTTAGATTGCATTGGATGCATTGAAGTCCAATTTGAATCTCGTAAAACAATTTTTCATAATATTTTTTAAAGTACAGTAAAAGAAAAAGGATTTTTCAAAATATTAATCTATGTTAATTTTTTTTTAATTATAACTTTCATTACCAATCGATTTTGAGCAGCCATTCAAAAAAGTAATTAATTTCATGACGGCACAGCAATTTATACAGCAATTTATAAAATTCCAAAGGTAAGAACTTTATTAAATTCTATTGGTGAAATATTCTTTATTTTACTGCTAAGTAGCTAAAATGATCTAAAAAATTGCAAAAAATAACCTTTCATTATTTCAAAAGACCTTCACAAAAGAACGGGTCGGGCCGGGTAACGACTTTGTCATGAGACACAGTGGGCCGGTACGGGACTAAAATATCGGCCCGTGCAGATCTCTAATTATACATTTCAATTTGTAGAACCTGTATGAATAACAGAATAACTTAAATCAAATTAGTTATACCTATACCACATTATCTAAAAACTACAATAACCAGAGAAAATTTAGGAGTAGGTAGTAAAGTTTCTTAATTAGCAAATGATACAAAAGTAGTTGCCCCAGTTACAAATATAGAAAATTCTTATAAACTTCAAAAAGATCTTGATGGATTAGTTGCCTGAGCTAGTAAATGATGGGTGGAATTCAATGTTCAAAAATGCAGTCGTCCATTTTAGTAAAAATAGTGAAAACTTTAGTTATGAGACGCAAGGAAAGTGGTTGGAGGATATTAGACAAGAAAAAGATCTTGGCATTATAGTTAGTAGTGATTTAAGATTTTCTAAGCAGTTTTTGGAGGCTAGAAATAAGGCAAATAAAATGTTAGGTATTATTAAGAGGAGTGTTAGTTACAAGAGTAAGGAAATCATTTGTAAATTATAATTCTTTTTGTTTGTCCTTACTTAGAACACTGCATTCAAGCTTGGTCCCCTCACCTTAAACATGATGAAAATTTTAGTTATGATTATGAAATGCAAGGAAACTGGTTGGAGGATGTTAGACAGGAAAAAGATCTTGACATTATAGTTAGCAGTGATCTGAAATTTTGGTGCACTTAAAGCAAAAGCACCCCCTCTGTAATTTCTTCACAGTTGACCTAACAGGCCTTCAATGTTATTCCAATGTCTGCTATTGAAGGCCTAGTTAGGTCAACTGTATGCTCTTGACAATTGGTTAAGTTGTTATTTTCTTAGTTTTAATAAAAATAACAAGACTTAACCAATTGTCAAGGGCATACAGTTGACCCTAACCTATTTCTTGGTATTTGAAAATTTCATAAAAATTTGACCATAAATAGAGAAATTACAGAGGGGGTGCTTTTGCTTTAGGTGCACCAAAATTTTCGAAGCAGTGTTTAGAGGCTAGAAATAAGGCAAATAAAATGCTTGATATTAATAAGGAATGTTAGTTGCAAGAATAAAGAAGTCATCTGTAAATTATATAATTCTTATGTTTGGCCTTAATCAGAATACTGCATTCAAGCTTGGTTCTCTCACCTTGGACATGATATTGATATACTTGAAGTTGTGTAACATAGGGTAACTAAGCTTATCTCTAACCTAAGAAGATTGGAATGTAGGGAAAGATTGAAGGAATTGGGCATGTTTAGTTTTAAGAGACATTGTTTGATGGGAGATATGATACAGATGTTCAAAATGTTTTGAGGTTTGGAGGGTCTTTTCCATTTGGGGGATAGCAGCAAATTTTAATGAAAATTGGTATACTAATGTAGTTTTGGTCACTGATTTAAAAAATAACTTTATTTGGAAAAATGAAAAACAAATACCGTATGTTAGAAAACTTTAAATAATTAATGTGTTTTAACTAGCTTAAACTAATTACAGATGATTGTGTTAAATTTAGCCAGAGTCACAAATTGCTACTGTTTATGAAAAAGTGCTCTAAGTGTGGGAAAGTGTGTTCCTTTGATAAAAATACCCAGTTTTTTTGCTGCCAGAAGAATATGTTTTTTGAAGGATCCCAGTAGATCTGAGAAGTAGCAGAAATAAATAAGAACATAAGAAATTTTTATAGTGGGCACACTAGGGGCCACTTCGGCCCATCGAGGTGGCTCCACTATGTAAAAACTGCCTGTACATTGGCAATAACCAATTTTTACAAAACTAATTAAGTATCAATTTAAAACTAATTAATTATCAATTTAAAACTAAAGATAGAATCTCTGGGTCCAGAGGATCAAAGTCAATAATAGGCTACTATCCACAAATATGTTACACACTATATCTATTTATAACTGACATGCAAATATATCAGATCCAAAGAATCCAGTAAATTTCATTATGGTACCCATCAATACCAGTACCATGCCAACCAAAAATAAGTCACGGTCCATATCAATTGCGGACCAAGTCACACTTTACATCCATATACATTACAATATATATACTTAAGAGGAAAAGTGTAGGTGTGGCTGTAAAGACTGTACAGTAATGTAGAAATGTGTGTGCACCCATTTTGGGTCTCCCATTTAAAGGTGTTTGTGGGGCAAGTGAAGATCATGAATTTTTCAATACCTCACAGTACTATGGGGGGCACCGCTCGGCAGAGGAATCTCTTTAAATAGGGTGTGTAAGGACAGAGAGTATCCCCTAACCCAAGATGCTGCCTCCCTATATCCCACAACACCTGTGTTGAGCTGTGGGATCTATCACCCAAATACACATAATATATATGAAATAAACTAGTACCATTCATGCAATAAAAATGGGCTGAAACACCATCACCAGATATCCCTTGCAGACATCAAACTATCCAACCTTCTTTTGAAAGAATCAAGAATTAATGCCCAGTTAGCTCAAGTGAATGCCAGGTTAGCTCAATGAATGCCAGGTTAGGTCAATTGAATGCCAGGTTAGGTCAATTGAATGCCAGGTTAGGTCAATTGAATGCCAGGTTAGGTCAACTGTATGCCCTTGATGATTGGTTAGGGTAAGTTATGATATTTTCATTAAAAACACATTAATTATTTAAAGTTCCCTAACATATTTGTTTTTCATTTCTCAAAAAAAAAAGTTATTTTTCAAATCAATGACCAAAACCATATTAGTATACCAATTTTCATTAAAATTTGCTGCTAGCCCCCAAACAGAAAAGATCCAGTTTGGACAATTTAGATTAAGTAACTTTTACGCATTAGAGGCTTCATGGAATAACTGAAGGGCATAATATGAAAATTAGAAAATAGACTTTGTAGACTTTATCGTCAAAAATGCTTTTCCAGTCATAGTGTCATAGATTTTTGGAATGACTTGCTATATGATGTGGTCAGTCAACCAACTCACCCATTAATTAATAGTATTTATGTAGGAAATTAATTGCTACCTAACCTAATCAAGTTTGGGGAGGCTGAGTTGGTAGGTACAGGGTGTTTGAAAAGTCCCATCACCCCATGTCAGTTCAACAGCAAAAAAATGTGACCATCACCAATTTTTTTAAAAATTGGCACACTTATAGATCCCTATGAGGAAAACAGAATGATGCTTGTTTCAACACTCTAGATCAGTGGTTCCCAACCGGTTTTGGCTTATGGCCCCCTTAGGAACCTTATTTTTTCCTGTGGCCCCCATAAGCATTATTTTCAGTAGGTAATATGCAGATTTAACTCTATTTTACAAAATAACATTTTCCTGTGGCCCCCTTCAAATGTGCCATGGCCCCCAGTTGGGAAACACTGCGTCTAGATCATATGGTTCCGGAGATATGGCCATTCGAAATTTGTAAAAAAAAAGGTCAATTTCCAAGGTCATACCATATTTCAACATGAAATATCTCGGCTCCTATTGCACTTACAGAGACCATTTAAATGCTGTTTTAAAGCTTTTAAGCAGATCTACAACTTTGTTTCTATTCATATTTTACTTCAGTGGTAAAAAAAAAAGTTGATCTTATTTTTGACCTTTGACCTTGTGTAGGTCATTTGATGTCACAACTAATTTTTTTCTCCTTTCACCCAATTTTGGGTACACATGTCTACCTTAATCTAAAACAAGATTTTTAGTGTTGATTAAGTTAGTATAAATGCTACAGCCATTTCAGTGGACCATACCCACCTCCATTTTGACCAAGTACCTTTTTCCACCAAACTTTGGAGCACCATATCTTTGGAACTGTTTGAGCTAGAGTGTTGAGAAAAATACCATTAAATTTTTCTTACTGAGATATACAGGGTGTACATAAAGTCAGGATCTATTTTTGTGAAGCACTTGGAAATTATATGGAATTCAATCATAAAATGATAGTGGTAACATTTATTAAATAATTAAGAGTAGGATTCGACGTGACGCCCATCAGTATCCCTGCACAGCTCAAATCATTCCGCAGCATTTCTAAACACATTCTGGAGCATTTGCGGGGTTATGTTATCTGCAGCAGTTCGTATACGTGTACATAAGTTTTCAAGACTCGTAATCTTCGTCTGATAGATGTGCGATTTGATAAAGCCCCATGCAAAGAAATCTAAAGGGGTTAAATCTGGTGATCTCGCTGGCCAAGGTCTGTTGCTTCCGCGTCCGATCCAATGATTTGGAAAACATCCATTTAGATAATCCTGAACAATTTTGGCATAGTGACAAGGAGCACCATCATGTTGATAGACGACAGTACTAACAATCCTATCCCCAATCAGCTGAGGTTCAAGGAATTGCTGCAATATGTCCAGATAAATAAGCCCCGTAACTGTAGCTTCAGCAAAGAAAAAAGGACCATAAACCTTAGATTTTGTTAAACCCATCCAGACATTAACTTTAGGTGAGTCTCTCTCCCAATTTTGGATTAAATCATTCGGTCTTTCATCTGCCCAAATTCGACAGTTATGGCGATTTACTTTTCCACACGTATGGAAAGTGGCTTCATCACTAAAGAGAATGTTGTCCATTAAATTATCACTCCAGATTTGTTCTACGAGATCAGCACACACAGCACTTCATCGAGGGAAATCTTCCTCATGTAAATCATGTAAAACCTGCAAATGATAGCTTTTCTTCTGCAAATTAACTTTCAGAATTTTGTGCACAGATGATGTCAGGAGGCCGAGTCTGTGTGATGCAGCACGAACGGACGTACGTGGCTCCTCAGTGATAATTCCGCGTACTGCATTCACGGTAAGATCTGACATACACAGTCGTCCTGAGCTTGCTTCATCATTTACAGATCCTGTTCATTTAAATTTGTTCACCAATTTTCGTATTGTCTTCTCTATTGGCCCGGCTTATGAAATCTCCTTCTAAACTTCTCTCTGATGTCATTGTATTTCTTTCCCTCAATTCGCCAAATTACTATTGCCACACGCTCTTCTGTATTCATTCTAAGGGCTTCTGAAAAGAAAAATAGAAAAAAATTATTATTTCACAAAATAGATCCTGACTTTATGTATACCCTGTATAATGTCTGCTAATTTTCGAAAAAATTGGCAATTATCTAACCTAACCTAACCCAGTTATTTGGTCGAATAAGTATCTGGCCCTATTATAATTTTTTTTTTTTTTTTTGTATATTTCAGAGAATTATATAATATAGGTAATTTAAATTACAGTGGACCCCCGATTTGAGTACGCATCGATTTGAGTACGCTCGTCCATAGGCTCCTATTGACTCGACTTGAGTAGAAAACTCGATTTGAGTACGCCAGCCGGCGACGCCGAACGCGTCATTCATAGCAAACAGGCAGAAGCAACAGAAAATTGATGCTTATTTCAAGCCCTCAAGTCCCCAACCCTCTACCTCTTCCATGTCATTGGCTGTGGGCCTAAGAACGCCTAGCCCTGATGAGTTACCAGACATCATCATGGAAGGAGACTCTCCCTCCAAGCAATAATTCCTCCCCTCCATTCCTCATCTGGAACTTCCAGCACATCAAGCAAGACTCCTACAGGATTATTCTATTTTGTCTATATTGTATGGTATGTATTTTGTATTCTATTCTGTCTATTTTTAATACAATTACTAAATTTCGTAGGCCAATTTCTATAGAAAAAGTAGGGGTGGGGTGAAATTTTTGGGTTTTGGAACGAATTAATTAATTCCCATAGGTTATTAAGTTCGATTTGAGTACATTTCGAATTGAGTACGCCATGCTGGAACGGATTACGTACTCAAATCGGGGGTCCACTGTATATAATTAATTAATTTATATGGACATTCAAAAGTGTGAAGAACTTCGAACCTGCTATCCTGTTTAAAGGTAAAGCTATGTACGTACATAAGTACCTTATACAGTTGTCCCTTGACATTCGCGACTTTGATTATCCGCGAGGTCCTCCATTATTGTGTTCAATATCGTGTGTTTGGTGAGAAGATTGTTGACGACATTGTGAGCATTGCAAAGCAAGTTGGTGGTGAGGGCTTTGCCGACATGGAGGGGTATGAGGTGGAGGAGTTAATTGATGCGAATGCAGCAGAGCTCACCGATGAGGACTTGCGTGAATTGACAAAATCAGCTGATGAAGAGTAAGATGACAACGAAGCATTTTTGATGAAATGAAAAGAAAAAAAGGAGCAAACGGAGATCACGATGTATTTCACACCTGTCCGACCTTCAACCCTGGCTCCCACCACCTCCCACCCCTTCCACCAGTCAGAGTGAAGCAGCAATGCACACCGAGCCTACAACGCCGCCTTCTCCTCCTCCATTATCGCTGTATGACTCGGATGAAGATGTTGATGATCCACCCCTTCCTGATCTCCAGTAGCTTCATCATGCCATACAGTACCCTCTTCTCATCAGTATTCATCAACTCATCATACTGTATGGCAAAAACTCATTATCGTCACTGTCATCATCATCGTATAGGGGGGCATCAAGTATTTGCAAAAATTTGACATTTGGAATGTAACCCTTGCGAATGTCAAGGGACAACTGAACTTGGCTATAGGTACTACCCTATAGAATAAGTTCAGTTTTAAGAGTTAGATGAGTTTTAATAGAATTACTTAATTTTGTGCATTTATTCATTGTGTACAACAGTATGTACCCATATGTGAAAATAAGCTTATTTAAACCTTCGAGCAAGGATTTTTTTTTGCATCTGTATTTATGCCAATCTGTAAATCAAACTGCACATTTTTTCTTGTAGACCTCTAAAACAAGATCAGTAGGTCCCAAATTTTATTTGTGCCAGCTTAGCAAAAATAGCTTTTAACAGGGTTGGATACAATGAATACTAATTATAATTGTATTTTTAATTAATTGATCCTAATTTCCATTAATTGTAATTGTAATTGATTCAAAATAAAATAAAGGTAATTGTAATTGATTTTTGAGCTATAACTGATGTAATTGATCAATTAATGTCAATTGTTAAAAATTATACTCCTAGATCTGGCAGTCATACATCATCCAATGAAAATAAACCTTTGATAGTTTATTTAGTTATACTTAGATATAGATATATATTTTTATAGATATATACAGTATTTAGATACCGTATATAGAATAGATAGTTATATTTGTGTAATTGTAATTGTAATTGATTCAGACAAAATTAATTGTAATTGCAATTGATCTTGAAATTGTGAAGTACAATACTAATTAATTTGAAGAAAAAAAAAAAAAAAATTGTAATTGTTTTCATTTTGTGTAATTGAACCCAACCCTGGCTTTTAAGCTACATATTTTTTTTTTTTTTTAGATAAACATGAATTTCAGCAGTTTGAATATGGGCAGGTTCTGTTGTGACCCATTTAAAAAACACAGGAAAAGTGAAAAAAGGCATTCGTGCATTGACTAAAAATTTGATTGATCAAAATCCTGAATTGAAACTAACAGATAATCATAAAGCATGTGCAACCTGTCAAAATACACTAGCAAATCGTCCATCCCCAATGCCTGAATGTGAACCACTTGAAAAATCACCATCCACCTCATCAAGTGCCCCATCTGAGCTAGAAACCGTTGGAGATGTAGTTGAAATGCAGTATGAGCTCAGTAAATTCAATGCTTCATTGGCCACACTTGATGAGACCCCAATAAAACCATGTAAACTCTCTGACAGCGCTGGTTACGCAAAGAGAAAGTTGAGGAAAGTAGTAGTAGTTGTGAAAAGAAAGCTTGAACTTGCAACTAAACAACCAATTTCATGCAGTGACTCAGATGATACAAAACTGAAGATTCTTCAACAACTAAAAGAGAAATTTAATCAAGTGACAAGTTGAAGTGAAAAACTGACATTTCTTATTATCCTAACAAAAAAATGGACACAAGTAAAGATCAGAGAATAATTTAAGTGCCCAGATTACATGGCTAGGCAAGCAAAGAGTTTGGTGAGGGAGAAGGGAGTGCTTTCAACTCCTAATCCGCATTTTGGGAAATGCCTGAATAGTGAAACTGCTGCCAAAGTAATTGACTTCTATCATTTACCAGATGCGAGTAGACAAATGCCAGGGTTGAAAGACTGTGTTTCTGTAAAAGGAGCTGATGGTAGGTGGGAAAGAAAACAAAAATCGCTAATCTTATGCAATCTAAAAGAAGCATTTGAGCTTTTTAAAACAAACCATCCAACAATTAAAATAGGATTTTCAAAATTTGCAGAGCTTCAGCCAAAGGAATGTGTGTTGCCAGGTGCCAGTGTTAACAGCCAACAGGTAATCTTTTTCACCTCATCGATGTGAATTTTTTTTTTTCATTGCTAATATAAAGTACACATATTTCATATGAAATGTCTGTAAGTTAGTTCAGTGGTACTTAAATTTTTTATTACCAAATGTTTATTAAAACCATTATGTTTATTGTACCATTTATTATCTATTAATTATATTTTGTATTTAGGTTAGTATCTTAGCATTCCTATTTAAATTTGAGTCTTATTAGGCAGGACTAAAGTCTCTTCTTATAGGTTTTTCTTTCTTACTCTTTGCTGTTGAATAATGATCTCAGTTTTTGTCTAAGGTCAAATCTTTGGTAGGATAAATAATTACCTTGAAAGGCGTATACAAATACTTTATTATTATTATAAATGTAACAATAATGGCTTCCATAAAATATATTGTAAATACCTAATAACTGCCTTTTTTAAATATAAAGTTATGTTGATACCTCTTTTTCATGGTTTCACCCAGCTAGACAAGAATTGGTTCTTATAACTCAATTGGTAAAAATAAAGGAATAGGTTATTTTAATATACATATTAAAAGGCAAATTGTCTTAAAAATAGCAGACATTATAGATCTCAGTGAGACAAATCTAATGGTACTTTTCTCAACACTCTAGCTCAAACAGTTCCAAAGAAATGGTGCTCCAAAGTTTGGTGGAAAAGGTACTTGGTCAAAATGGAGGTAGGTATGGTCCACTGAAATGGCTGTAGTGTGTATACTAACTTAATCAACACTAAAAATCTTGTTCTAGGTTAAGGTAGACATGTGTACCCAAAATTGGGTGAAAGGAGAAAAAAATTGGTTGTGACATCAAATGACCTACACAAGGTCAAAGACCAAAAAAATAGGATCAACTTTTTTTTTTGACCACTGAGGTAAAATATGAATAGAAACAAAGTTGTAGATCTGCTTAAAAGCTTTAAAACAGCCAACAATGTGAGCAGAACAATGTGGTGTGATTGCATCAGTGGCTCATTCACCAAAAAAATCACTTCAGAAACAATCACAAGAACTTGCAGTCTCCATGTCCACAATGAGAGATCACATGACAAAAGATCTCAGTGTGAAACCATACCACCTGTCATTTGTTAATGAATTAAGTGATACAGACTTGCAGAAATGATATGAAGTCTGTGAATGGTTTTTGACCATTTTTCCAACAATTCCTGCACATGGAACTGATTTTTTCTGACAAGTGTGCAAGTTACCATAGCTCCAAAATGAGAAATGTTTACTTCTGGAGCAAGGAAAATCCACACTTCTTTCAGGAACTGGAATACCATCCACTGAATGTGGTGACTGGTGATATGGGCTGCAGTGTTTGCCAGGAACTTGTTCAGTCCATATTTTTTTGAGGGTCTCACACCGCACATGGAGGCACATAATCCTTTATGAAAATGATGGTGCACATACAGATATATTTGATTAGTAACTGTATTTACTGTAATTAAAGTAATTGTTGCTAGTGACTTGTTTTTTAAATTACACCTACCACATATAAATACAATAATCACACAAAAATAAAATTGGTATTACAATATGTACATTTTGTAGAGGGTGATGGGACTTTTTGAATACCCTGTAGAGTGGGCTGAGATAGACTTACACTAGTCAATACAATAATAGCTCATTAGTTAGTTTAAGAAAAATTTGGATGCTCTCATGAATGAGAGTGAGTTTGTAGATTTTAAATAGTGTATATTCTTTAAGTTATGTAAGCAACTCTGATAGTAGTAAGTAGTTGTATGCTAATTAGCTGACTTGAGATTGACATTTTGCAAGATTTTATTATAAAATATAGCTCATGACTTGGATTACCTCAATAGGCCCCAGTGGCTTCATGTTTTCCGAATGAAATGTAATTTAGTGAGTACTCCCCTGGGTTAGGTGAAAGTCTCCAACTCCAAAGTTTCCTCTGCCTATCCATTTGTTAGTGATGTTTCACCATCAGTAATCTTGGTCTTGTAGAAGTG
Source organism: Bathynomus jamesi (assembly GCA_023014485.1). Lineage (NCBI taxonomy): Eukaryota > Metazoa > Arthropoda > Malacostraca > Isopoda > Cirolanidae > Bathynomus > Bathynomus jamesi. Next base: position 475,110 of record JAJOZX010001964.1, on the reverse strand, counting down.
CTATGTGGTGCCCAGACTAAAAATTCTGGGCCATGCTTCCATTTTTGGCAAAATTCTTGGGTAAAGCTTTACTATCCAGACAGTGTTCAGAGAGAGACTCCATAGAACCC
>JAJOZX010001964.1:300000-470000 GCA_023014485.1 Bathynomus jamesi | reverse complement strand
CCTTGCGGGGATATATATATATATATATATATATATATATATATATATATATATATATTCCTTATATATTGCATTTATATTTCGTATATATACTTTATATATGTTGTATATATCATCTAGGCATCATTTTTTTTCCAATTTATATTTACTTGTACTTTTTTATTCGTTTGTGACCATAGTATGCATTATTCAGACAATAACTAAAAAATATTTGGTAATTTTTTCCCTTATAAATTTGGGTGCCTCTCTTACAGTTTATTTTTCAATTTATTTATTTTTTTTTTTTGGTTTATTTCTTTATTTTATTTCTCTGTGACATATATATCATTTTGGCATCTATTAAATTGATTGTAAACTTTCCTTTTGAGCTTGAATTTGTAGACTCCACTCACATTTTTTGTTTGTTGGTTTATTTTTGTTTATTTCGGTTGTGACGTATATATCACTAAGGCATTATTTTTAAAAAATTTTCCAATTTATATTTATTTTTATTTCTTTATTCTTTTGTGACTTGTTTACCATTCAGACAATAACTGTAAAAAATTGGCTGGAAACAAGCCATTTGAATTTTTGTTGAATTTCGGGCAAAGTGCTAAAATTGTCATTTTTCCGTATAAATGTGTTTGCTCCTCCCACAATTTTTATTTTTATACTTACTATATTATATATATATATATATATTATTTTTGTAACCTATATATTGTCTTGAACTTTCCTTTCACTCCAGTGTTCCTGAGGATGTCATTAGACGAAAGCGCTTGAGCACCACTTTGTGTTTCTTTTCCCTTCATGGTTTTATTCATCATAAATATTTTTCACATGTTACTTTTTGTGAAATAATTTTCATATATATATATATCCCTAATCATCATTTCAGTACAGTGTACAGTAAGCATAATGATTTTTACTTACAGTAACTGTATAGGGTTGTAAATCAGTCAGAGTTTACTGAAATTTGTAGCGTAAGTTCACCGTGCTACGATTTTTTAAATAAAATGTAGCTTTCTGAGGAAGTATAATTGTACCTAATTTTAAAGTTTTCCCCCCTGCTATTGGTAAGTAATTTTGTTGAAACCTTTCTTTCTAAACTAAATAGGATACCTACAAATAGTTTGTTTCAGTTTAACATTTTTATTTACATGTGGAAATGTCCTACTGGCTACTGTTTAGCATTTAGCCTTTTTTTATTTTTTTACAGGTTTCATGAAACAGGTTAATTTTTTAAAACAAAAATATAAAAAAGTAGCACAATTGGAAATGAATGAAGTATTTTAAAGTTTTGAAGCATACAGTACTTTAAAGCCTAATGGCAATATCTTTATCACAAAACTGTGGAATTGGTATTTGGTGAAGTATTCCTTTCCTTTAGAAGGTGAATTTTTTAAAAGGTTAAAGGTTGATAAAAATTTGAGATAAACAATGGAATCTGATGATAAATTTGGATGTTCATTAGATCATAATGAAAGTATAGAAAAGGATAGTTTAAATATTCAGGATAATACAGAGGATACTAAAATAAATGAAAAGAAAGATTATCAAGAGAGTTCTGATACATCAGCTTTAATGAAACTGGCAGAAATAGCATGTAAAACTACTGATGGTAGACCTGCTCCTGAAAAAGCAATGAATTTAGAGGAGGAAAGTATGCCTAGTGATAATTTTTTTGATGTAGGAAGCCTGACTAAAATCCAAAAAAAGGAAAATATTTTGAGTAATACAAATTTAGGAGCTGTCACGAAAACCATCAATAAGTCAAAAGAGTTACAGCCAATAATTTCATTTGACACTGAAAATGCAGTTCCTTATGAAAAAAAAGTCTTGGAAGAATTCTGTTCTGACACTGGTTCTAAAATTGCACATTCTGTTAGTGGTACTAAACAAAATTCAGAATCTTGTGACAACTCTGTTGAAGTGTCAAAATTTAATTTACTTGGGAAGGAACCTACAAAAGATGTGTGCAAGTCTGCAGCAGATTTTCATAAAGATTTCACTTCAAACATTGTATCTAGAAAGGGTAGTCTTGATCCAAAAGAACCTTTGAAAATGATTACTTGCACTCAAAATTTAAAAGAAAAAGATGACTCAGAATGTGATTCTGAACCTGTTGTTTTTTCTGATAAAAGCAATGATAGTCTTGAAAGTAGATCTACTATTGATGATCATTCAGTTACTGAAAGTAATACAAATGAAATTCTGTACAAAGAATCAAATGAGGGTGATTTAAATGCTTCTTCACATTCTTTTATTGAAGAAACTTTCAATAAATCTCCCTTATCTAATGAGAACATTAGCATGTCAAAATGTGAAAACTCTAAAGGAAACTCTGAAAACTCAGAGGAAAAATATGTTACAGTAGCTAAAAAGTCAAAAGAAAATCCTCCTCTCTCTAAAATAGCAATTGAAGACCCAAAAGTAAAGTTTGATATTAACTCTGATGAAGACCAACATGAAAAATTGGCTATCATTAAACCCGAAGAAGACGCACAACAAAATGTGGATGCCATTAAACCTGAAGAAGATCTACAGCAAAATTTGGATATCATTAAGACAGGAGAAGACTTGCAGGAAATGTTTGATATTGATAAGCCTGGAGAAAACCCACAGGAAATATTGGATATTAATAAGACAGGAGAAGACCCACAGGAAAAGCCACAGTCGAAGTTGATTATTGATAGGACTGGAGAAGACTTACAGGAAAAGTTGGATATCACTAAGACTGGAGAAGACCCACAGGAAAAGTTGGCTATCACTAAGACTGGAGAAGACCCACAGGAAAAGTTGGCTATCACTAAGACTGGAGAAGACCCACAGGAAAAGTTGGCTATCACTAAGACTGGAGAAGACCCACAGGAAAAGTTGGCTATCACTAAGACTGGAGAAGACCCACAGGAAAAGTTGGCTATCACTAAGACTGGAGAAGACCCACAGGAAAAGTTGGCTATCATTAACTGGAAGATGCACAGGAAAATTTGGATATCACTGAGATTGTAGAAGACCCACAGAAAAAGTTGGATATCAGTGAGCCTGGAAAAGACCCACAGGAAATATTGGATATTAAGACAGGAGAAGACCCACAGGAAAAGCCACAGTTGAAGTTGGATATTGATAGGACTGGAGAGGACCCAGGAAAAGTTGGATATCACTGAGATTGTAGAAGACCCACAGAAAAAGTTGGATATCAGTGAGCCTGGAGAAGACCCACAGGAAAAATTGGATATCATTAAGGTTGGAGAGGACCAACATGAAAAGTTGGATGTCATTGAACCTGGAGAGGACCAACATGAAAAGTTGGATATCAGTGAACCTGGAGAGGACCAACATGAAAAGTTGGATATCAGTGAACCTGGAGAGGACCAACATGAAAAGTTGGATATCAGTGAACCTGGAGAGGACCAACATGAAAAGTTGGATATCAGTGAACCTGGAGAGGACCAACATGAAAAGTTGGATATCAGTGAACCTGGAGAGGACCAACATGAAAAGTTGGATATCAGTGAACCTGGAGAGGACCAACATGAAAAGTTGGATATCAGTGAACCTGGAGAGGACCAACATGAAAAGTTGGATATCAGTGAACCTGGAGAGGACCAACATGAAAAGTTGGATATCAGTGAACCTGGAGAGGACCAACATGAAAAGTTGGATATCAGTGAACCTGGAGAGGACCAACATGAAAAGTTGGATATCAGTGAACCTGGAGAGGACCAACATGAAAAGTTGGATATCAGTGAACCTGGAGAGGACCAACATGAAAAGTTGGATATCAGTGAACCTGGAGAGGACCAACATGAAAAGTTGGATATCAGTGAACCTGGAGAGGACCAACATGAAAAGTTGGATATCAGTGAACCTGGAGAGGACCAACATGAAAATTTGGATATCAGTGAACCTGGAGAGGACCAACATGAAAATTGGATATCAGTGAACCTGGAGAGGACCAACATGAAAAGTTGGATATCAGTGAACCTGGAGAGGACCAACATGAAAAGTTGGATATCAGTGAACCTGGAGAGGACCAACATGAAAAGTTGGATATCAGTGAACCTGGAGAGGACCAACATGAAAAGTTGGATATCAGTGAACCTGGAGAGGACCAACATGAAAAGTTGGATATCAGTGAACCTGGAGAGGACCAACATGAAAAGTTGGATATCAGTGAACCTGGAGAGGACCAACATGAAAAGTTGGATATCAGTGAACCTGGAGAGGACCAACATGAAAAGTTGGATATCAGTGAACCTGGAGAGGACCAACATGAAAAGTTGGATATCAGTGAACCTGGAGAGGACCAACATGAAAAGTTGGATATCAGTGAACCTGGAGAGGACCAACATGAAAAGTTGGATATCAGTGAACCTGGAGAGGACCAACATGAAAAGTTGGATATCAGTGAACCTGGAGAGGACCAACATGAAAAGTTGGATATCAGTGAACCTGGAGAGGACCAACATGAAAAGTTGGATATCAGTGAACCTGGAGAGGACCAACATGAAAAGTTGGATATCAGTGAACCTGGAGAGGACCAACATGAAAAGTTGGATATCAGTGAACCTGGAGAGGACCAACATGAAAAGTTGGATATCAGTGAACCTGGAGAGGACCAACATGAAAAGTTGGATATCAGTGAACCTGGAGAGGACCAACATGAAAAGTTGGATATCAGTGAACCTGGAGAGGACCAACATGAAAAGTTGGATATCAGTGAACCTGGAGAGGACCAACATGAAAAGTTGGATATCAGTGAACCTGGAGAGGACCAACATGAAAAGTTGGATATCAGTGAACCTGGAGAAGACCAACATGAAAAGTTGGATATTATTAAGCTTGGAGAAGACCAACAGGAAATGTTGCAGCAATGTGTTGAGATTTCAGGCAAAAATTTGGACCTGCCTGTTGAAACCTCAAAAGTTAACAGTATAGAAAAGAATAATTCACTACCTATTGAAGTGTCCAATAATCCTGTTTTGTCTGATAAAAGGTTCACAAACTTTAATGAGGGTGCTGTAATTTCAGATAATTCAGTTTTGCCTGTTGAAACCTCAACAGAAAATGTGCCTCTCTCTATTAAAGATTTACTCATAAAAGAAAATATTGATAGAGCTGAGAATGTTGAAGAGTCTGAAGAAGAGATATCTCAGCCTAGTGAAAGTTCTAAGGAAAGGATTAGTTTACCTCCTGAAGATTCAGATTATTCTAACAATAAGTTGCAAAAACAATCTGTTACAAAAACTCTTGAAGATACATCAGATTCATTTAAGAATAATTCTGATATAGAGTCCCCACAAGTTAGAGAAAATTTTTCTGATTTTCTACTTACTCAAAAGAATTGCAACAATCCTCCTATACATACAGAAAATTTTTTAACTACTGAAAATGCTAAAATGACAGCAAATGCCCCCATTAATAAGAATCTCTCTGAAGATTTCTCCTCTAAACAAAACCAAATTAACATGTGCAATGATAATGATTATCATTCCAACAGAAAATCAGAACCAAAAACTATCACTATTTTGAAGGATAAAATTGATCATTTAATTAAAGAGAATAATAATGAAAACAAAGCAGTGGGAGATTGTGAAGATGACTGTACTAGTATAGTTACAGATTATTCCACACCAGAGGACTCAAGTGATTCTGTTAATGTTGAAAAGATTTTTGACCAGGAAGCCCATGAAAGTAATTTTGATATCAAAATTTCAGAAAGTAGTTGTGAAAGAGAGCGTCAAGATTCCTCTAATGAAGCTACTTCAGTATCTGGAGAAAATTTAGAATCGGCAAAATCCTTGCATCCTGCCCCATCAAAACCTAATGGGAGTAAAATTTTTGTTAGAAAAGACCTTACAGAGAATTGTTCTTTTGTGGATTTAGAAAGTAATTCACTCAGTGAGTATCCTAATGATACTATTAAAATACCCTTAACACTTAGTAGTTCATTGAATGAAAAAGCATCCATACAGAATGATGGAAGTGTTAGTGATGTGTCCAAAAACAAGAATACTTTAATTATTGAAGGGAAGAATGAACAAAATGAAGCACCTTTGAGAACAAAGAAAAGACCTTTTCTTAAAGATTCTGTCAAGTTTTCTATGGAAGAATCTGATAATTCAGCTAAATCTAAAAAAGGTTTTAATGAAAATAATAAAAAACCAGTATGCTTCAGTAGGAAAAGATCCAGAGAATCTGATGAACTTCCTGCTTCAAAGAGAGTTGCTAAAAATTATTTTACTGAGGAGGAAGGTAGTGATGAAAGTGATGTAGATGATGAAAACAAACTAGTCATTGATGAAGAGGATGGTGTTCAAAGCATAAAACAAATGCACTCGGAAATTAAGGTGAGGAAAGAGGCTCAGATTATAAATCAGAATTTCAGACCTGCTGATACTGCAAGTTCCACACTTAAACCTCTGAAGTCAGCAAAGAGGAAAAATGAAAACCAAAGCAGTTCTGCTATAGAAAATCTTAATTCAAAATCTCCTGGAGTTGAGTTAGTTGACCTGGTTGAGAATGAGAGAGAATCAGACAACAGAAAGGAAAATGAGGGTCATTCTCTTTCTACTTCTAAGGATCATATCTGTAAAAAGTGCAAGGAAATTTGGAATGACAATATTCTTAAATTGTTATTTGAAGGTAATGAGTCTGTTACAATTAATTCCAGAATAACATATGGAGCGATCATTTGCATGAATCTTTACGTTGCTATTCACTATCCAGATATTAAGGAGCAGGCTTTAACTGGACTTCTAGATAGAGCTGATTTGGCAAAAAACCTTGGTTCAATTAAAGTATCATTCCTTAACAGCTGGTTAGTGGCATTAATAAAAAACAAAAAAATAAATTGCTGCGATCCTTTCCGTCCAATTTATAGAGTAAAAACTCAGAATTCAAAACAAAAACAATCTAATACAGAATCAAATAACAAAAATGTGACCAAATCTAATTCTGTACGGAAGATTCGGAATGAAAAGGAGCGATCAGATTCTCCTCTTAGCAGTGAAAATGAAAATGGAAGAAAACCAAAATCACAAATCTCAGTGCCAGAAATTGTAATAGATGATGAAGAAGAAATGGAAGAAAATGACTGTTCAGTTATTCTACATGAAGATTCTTCTATCAGGAGAGCATCCACACAACAGTCTTCTAAATTGAAAGAAACTGGCCAGAATATTTTACCCCCACCTCTGTCAGAATCAAAAGGGTTGATCACAAATGGTAATGTTTATTATAAATTGACCTCTAAATTTAATCAAGCCCTTTATAATGTTGTTCGGAAAGAAAGGGAAAGTTTGACCCCCAACCTTTATGACTTGTATGATAAACTATTATGTGAAACTAAAACAACAGAAGAGGAGGCAAAAAATTCAAAGAGAAAACTAATGACTAATAAAGAAGCTCTCAACATTCATGCACTTTGTATTTTAACTGCCAAAGAAGCTGATTTGAATAGTTACTTCAAACTCTTTATTCAAATTTTGTATCACCGTGACTATATCCTCCTCATTCCTGATGGGAAGTCTTTGGTGAGACATATAGAGTATCTTAGAAGAGAGCATAACCGTTATAAGTGGAATACAATAAAGAATAGAAATTTCATGCAGAGCTCGTGGGATGTTGATAACTTGTATGCTGTGCCACTTTTGAAAAATACCAAGAAAGCTTCTGAAAACTGTCCAAACATTCGAGAAATCTTAACTGTATTCTGTTCTTGGAAGAACAGAAAGCTCTTTAATAGGAAAGAAAATCAAGAGTTCAACCTAAGAAGCGAGCTCTTATGTCTCTTTGATACTAAAGTTAAAGTAAATGATTGCCTTGGATTATGTGTAAGGTTGTATTCAAATTACTGCCATTTCATGTTTGATCAAACAGAAAGTGAATTGACAAAAGTTAAAATGTACCTTGACATGTTTTACCTTCCAAAGAAAGAACAAGATTCTCTGAAGAATATAACAACATTTGTCTCTTCAATGTCTTTCCTTCCTCCTGTACGAAGAGGCCTTAAAGACATTGTAACCTACTTGGAAGAGCAAACAAAAGAAGAAAATGTTCAAGAAATGAAATGTTCTTTCCCTGAAATGGTCATTGACTGTAAATTAGAACAAACTAAAAAGTTAAAATATGATCTTTTAAGTTGCACTAAGAACCCCAAAGTTGTCAGCTTGCTAAACACTTACAGCAGATTAAAAAATGAGATGAACTATTTGGAGGCACCAAAAACTACTACTACTACTACTACTACTACTACTACTACAACTACAGAATCAATTGACAACCCTTTAACAATATTTGTCAAGCAAACTGCCTCATATACACCTGAAATGAAATTGATGGTTGCCAAACTTAGGGCGAGAAATGTGCCCATTGAAAATATACCATCCATAATTGAAAAAGTGTTTAAGAATATTCTTAAAAGAAAAGTACCAGTTTCAAGTAAGAGTTATTTGACATCTGAAAGTTCGGTGGCGTAAATACCACAATAATTTCATTACTGGTGTTATTACCAAGTTTCATATCCAACATTCATATTTTGGAATATGGTGTCTTTCAGTTGATTAACTGCAAGCAACATGGGATGTACATCGATGTTACATCACATTCCATTCTTTTATCTAAATCAAAGGAGTCACTTCATTTATATATTAACAGACCCATGTTATATATGCATTTACAGTATACATATTATCTTAGACTTTAATTTTAAATCAAGGCATAGTTTTTGTTTTTTATTGTTTAGTACTTCAATTGTTATGCTCTATTTCAATGAAACAAAATTATCAGTTTTCATAATGTCAAGAAATTTGCAGTATTGAATTTTGTAAAATTAATTTTATGAACTGCTTTGTTTCATGTGACTCATGTTCAGACTCCTTTTTCACATGCATTCATTGACTCAAAAACTTTTGTAATCTTTAAAGTTTTTTATTTCCCAGCATATGATTTATAGATTAAAAATTGTTACTTGTTAAAAATACTTGTTTAATGTCTCAGAAGTTTGAATTCAAATGGTCTTTCACTATCAAAATTTTAAAAACTTCAAACTCAGTATCTTAATATGATTAGTATATCATCGGTTGGTTGATCTTTTTAACATGCTTTGTCCAACTTCTTAGACTAACATAGGACTCTCCTTGGATTAGGTGATTAGTATACAAGCATATTTTTTCAGTGGGTGGCATGAACTTGCTCTTTTATTAAGGATACTTTTCACTTTTCATAAAGGACCAACTTGGCTGTAGATGAGGTTGATAACACTGGCCTGCATTTTAAATCTTTTTTTCAAAGGTCAGAGGTTTTTCAACTGATTTAGGATCAGTTTCGCACGCTGAATTCAGAAATGTAATCCATTCTTCTCAATCAGGTCAGGTTTTTTAGATATGCTGGCCGACTACTGCTGGTGCCTGAAGAGGGATGTGGTTCTGCCCGGCACAAGCGGAAGTCCCTGATTAGCCTATTATAGTGTGCTGTACCCTTCTTGAGATCTATAAGAACAGCCTGTAAAGCCTGTATGTATATACCAGTCGACATATGCTACTACATGTATCGCTCACCTACCAATAAAACGGGAAATGAGAATTTCTAGAAAGTGTTTATATTTCGAAAAGTTGACCTGATTGAGAAAAATGGATGCGATTTTCGGAATCAGCGTGAGAAACTGACCTAAGAACAACAACACATATCCTTGACCTTTAAAATCACGCAGACCAGTGTAATTTATGGTTGTAACACAAATAGAAACTGAGAAAATTTTAAGGTTCACAGAGTATTCCAAACTTGCATTACCTCAAAGTTCAAATTCTCAAATGTATATGTATACAGTAACTACTAGATTATAATGAAGAATTTTTTATTCGTACAAAATGAAAATGCTGAACCTCATAAAATCTATATGAACTAAGGCAGGGCCAATGTTGTAACACTGCTTTCTGGAGATTAATGAAGTTGAGTGACAATAGGTTTGGGTACCAGGGGAACCATCCTCTGCATACAAATTATGTAGTGACTCATGGTTTGGATTCCATGTAAAACTGTAGGTCTCCACTGTTGTATGACCTTAGATGTTATGAAGGAGGTTAAACAACCCCATAAAAAAAAACTAAGCCACTAGTTGCTACATTTCATACTGAAGAGTCAGTGGTAAGCTGGTTAGGAAACATGTAAAGAACTATGGCAAACTTAATCTAGAACTTTACTGGGTGGTTTTGTATTCAAACTGAAGAAGGACTAGTTCAAGTTCAAGGATTTAAATATCTAGGGTGACTTGTTACTAATTTTCTATGTGATGATGACATGTTCCTGACCAAATAAGTTTGGAGGGGGCCATACTAGACTGCACATCCTGTCTGTTACATTTTGTGTCTACTATAACTTTTGAGCTGCGAAACAAAGTTAATGAAATGTCACACACATTTGGATCATCACAAGATAATATGTCATGAGCAACAATCAGGTTCCTGCATCAAAGGTCAAGGTCACAGATAAAGGTGAAAAGTCAAATGGAACTTTTAAGTGTCTGCACCAAAATTTCTGAATTGCTCAATATAAAATGATGACACTTCATGCACATATGAATCTTCACAAGGTGATGTTGCCAGAAAGAATCGGATCCTTGCACCACAGGTCAAATGAAGGTCCATGCCATAACTTTTGAATTGCTCAACATAAATTGAACCACATACAGGCGCGTGGATCATCACAAGATAGTGTTATGAACAAGTATTGGATCTCTCTATCAAAGGTCGAGGTCACAAACGGAAGTGTACGCCATAACTTTTGAACCGATTAACATAAAATTGATGAAACTTCGTGTATCGTCATAAGCAAGGATTGGTCACGGTCACAAATATAGGCGGATATATTGTTATTCTGACATAATTCTTAAAAAAAGAAAAGGAGTTAGCTTGCTGAAGCATATATGGTGATCAGGAATTTAATGGCTAATACAATACAACGTTGTACAGTTGCGGAAAAATTCGTCACTGAAAAAAAAATTCCAAACAGCTGCCAAAATTACTGATTATCTTCCTTTCGATAATTTATACTTTCGGCGGAAAAATAAAATTTCGCAAAACTTTTTCCTGCAACCGTACAAGTGAAGTTAAATATATTCATAAAAAGTAAGCATCAGGATAATTACAGGTTGGTCCAGAAACTAGTAAAAAGTGGAGATGTACTGCAGCTGATTTGGAGGGTGTATGTAAAAGTGGAAGACAAATTGAAAGTTGAACAAGCAGTATGCAAGCTGAAGAAAAAGTTAAACAAAACGATGGGGTATGTAGTGAATGATTAAATGTGTAGGGAAGGAAGGAATAGCAGTGTTCATCAGCGCTTTGGCTGCCGAGGTCATATCGTGCCGAAACTAAACTAGAGAGAGAACGTGAGGAAAGAGAGAATGCATTAGGAATGGCAAAGGGAGGAAGAAATTATACCATAGAGAGTACGAGGCCAATCTGATAGAGAAAGGAGAAGAGGGTGTCCTTCAGTACAGGCGTGGAGTCACTCAACAAAAGAAAAAGAAAGCACAAAGTCTGAAGAGCAAAAGGGGAGGAGGAACTGGGAACTAGCAACAGCAAAGTTAGGACAAATTAAGAGTAAATTTGAAACGGAGAAGGGAGTGCCGTGAGGGCATAAAGGAGCAAGATGTCCAATCATAAAATGGCCATGCGTGAGGCGAGTATGACCAATACGCAGACGCATCAGAGCAGTCTTAAAACGTCGATCACGCTGACAGGAGGAAGGCCACGGATGAGGGCTTCAAGGCCCTCGAGAAATCCTCGGACACGTCCTCCGACTGGCATTGCCACTGGCGAAGAAGGAGTGCAGCCCGGAAAACTCACGCGAAATAGATCAGTTAAGGAGGACTGACAAGAGAAACGGGAGTTTCAGCCCTTCCTCTCCTGCCTAACGTCCCTCTGGGAGTACTTTCATGAATTTAGAGAAATTGTTACAATCTGAATAGCAAATGTGTGGCGAGTGCTCAAAATGTATGCAGTTACTTTCCATGTGTAGTAGTGTTTATGAAGGAGTTTACAGTAAATTGATTGACTGGTTCAGTATTAATGTTGGAGAACAACGTGTCCGTGTGATGTCCCCATGGTGGTTTAATGCTTAAATGCACGTGGTAATGCATGAGATGGAAGCCAAAAAAGCTAGAGGAGTAAAGCTGAATTTGAAAGAGAACGAGTGGCGGCAGTCGCATCATATGCGTGCTGATAATGTGGCGTTTCTAGATGAATCAAAGAATGAACTAAGGAGAGCAGTGTCAGGGTGTGGCTGCTGGCTCACCAGTCCTAAGGTCCCAGAATTTTCAGTTTTCCAGACAAATATTCAGGAAATTCCAAAGTAATACTGTACATTTTTTTTTATACCCAAACCTGTATTACAGGAGAAACCGATCGCATTGACATTCATTTCCGGTGCAAGTCTGTCACCCACAATCGGGTGACGTCATCCATAATTGGGTGACCTATAACTATGACGTCAAATCATTTCCGGTAAGAGAGTTAATAGTATCAGCGGTTGTTTACAATCTTTTAACATTTTACGTCATTATAGTATGCTTACAAAACGCGATAAACGCTCATCCGTCTCTTTTCACTCCAATTTTTATTTTATCATTGTTTGAGCCATGTTTCGAGTGAGGTGGTGTTTTACTTTGAACAATTACGATACCCAATATAATTACGAGCCGTAAGTAGAATTTTTTTTTGACGAAAAACAGGTTTCTTCTACTGTACAACTCCAAATATCCTTGGAGGAGTCGGGTTCCTCCCTCGCCTCCTGCGAACCCGAAGACGAATCGCTTGACTGAGAATTCTGCCTTTTGTAGATGTTCATCGTAATTATATTGGGTATCGTAATTGTTCAAAGTAAAACACCACCACCTCACTCGAGACATAAGGCTCAAACAATAAAATAAAATTGGAGTGAAAAGAGACGGATGAGCGTTTATCGTGTTTTGTAAGCATACTACAGGGTGTCCCATAAGTCCGGCATCATAGGAAAAATAATTAAAAAAAAAGGCAAAACAAAAGCTTTTATTTACAGAACGTGCTCAATATGTCCACCATTTTTTTCAATACACAAATTCAGACGTGATACCCAGTCAGCAAGCACACGGTGAATGATATCAGGAGTAATGGTGTTACATGCCCCAATAATGCGCTGCCGCAAGTGTTCAACACACCTAATTTTCTCTAGGGTATACCAGCGCTTTTAAGTGGCCCCAGAGATAAAAATCTAGTGGCGTGAGATCCGGGCTTCTAGCTGGCCATTCTACAGGCCCTCGACGTCCTATCCAATGACCAGGGAATTATTGGTACAGGTATTACCTTACTTGGGTGCTGTAATGTGCAGGAGCGCCGTCTTGCTGGAACCATGTTGGGAAATTTCCTTCTTCGTTCAAGACATTGGGAAATGCTTCTTCCTTGAGCATACGTAGGTAGGTGCCTCCAGTGACATGTTCATCGAAAAAGAGGGAGCCTATGATTCGATCCTTCCAAATGCCACACCATACCATCACCCGAGATGCACCTTGTTCTTTTGAAGATATATACCAGTGAGGGTTGTTTTGAGACCAGTAGCGGGTGTTCTGTCGATTTACCTCACCATTTCCATAAAAAACAGCCTCGTCACTGAACAGAATGGTGGACGGGAAATTGGCATCCCGAGCATAAATTATGGTTTGCAGAAATAGAAAAATATGAATTTCTTCTATGCCAGACTTATGGGACACCCTGTATAATGACGTAAAATGTTGAAAGATTGTAAACAACCGCTGACGCTATTAACACTGGGTATAAAAAAAATGTACAGTACTACTACGGAATTTCCTGAATATTTGTCTGGAAAACTGAAAATTCTGGTACCTTAGAACTGGTGAGCCAGCAGCCACACCCCTGACACTGCTCTCCTTAGTTCGTTCTTTGATTCATCTAGAAACGCCACATTATCAGCACGCATATGATGCGACTGCCGCATTAAACTTTACTCCTTTCTAGCTTTTTTTTGCTTCAATCTCGCATTACCACGTGCATTTAAGCATTAAACCACCATGGGGACATCACACGGCCACGTTGTTCTCCAACATTAATACTGAACCAGTCGATCAATTTACTTTAAACCTGCAGTAATTACGCACTCTTGTTTGCAGACTTCTATCAGCTGCAATTTTGGTTCTTGAATGATCTTACTAAATAATATACGAAATATGTGATCACAGCGGAGATGAGAGATTGCAAGTATATAACTGCATCACTTAGGGTTTACCGTCATTTCAAGGGTACTCGTTATTAATGGTAACTTTTTTCTTGCCCATACGCTGCCTTCACCATTGGTCAGCGAAGGAGTCGGGGGTTGCCTTTCATGAAAAAAAATTAATAAAACTTATTACCAAAAATACAAATTATAGTTGGTATCCGGCACAGGTCTAAAACAATGCCCTTTAAAGAAATAAAATCACTTGAGTAATATTTTAATACAACCTAAATTTACAATGTATTGAGGTTCTCTCTGCACAGGTCTAAAGCAATGCTCAAACTTCACTACGTTATTGAGGATTCCTGTAGATTTTTTGACTGGGTATCGTCGGTTGCAGTCCTACGGTGCTTCAGCTACTCTTGGATATTGGGCTCAGGGTTCCAGAGATGCAACGGCGGGCCATCTACGCTGATGAACAACATATACGTCGTATACCTGCGTATGGCCACGATTCTAGTCTCAACTATACAGCATGCCTGAAATTTTAAGGGGTGAATACACCGTATGGCTGCGTATACCCCCGTTACAGCACTGGTACCCGTGAACACAAAGTTGGTACATGTATATATAGTGTTACAGGATGGAAGTCTGAGCCACAGAATGAGGTTACTCTATCTAATTCTGGTGTGAACGTCTGTCCCTTTGCAGCCTTGAGAAGCAATTCTTCACACTGGACATATATTTTGTAGTCTGCTTGGTCGAACCCGAGAGTTACGGACATTACATAAAGACATTATGCAGCTCGACCTCGTTATAAAGATCTTCTGGAGTTATAGCCAATGAAAGCGAGACTTTTTTTAAAAGTTGGAGCAACAAAATAGCGGAACCCAGGAACAAATCCTATGGCTTAGCTGAATATTGGTCAGGCCAACGCCCTCGAGATCAGTTATGATGCTGAACAAGAAAGGAAATCGGTTCTCAGAAATCCTGAGTTACCTGCCGTAAAAGTGTTGTGAAGATACCTTAAAAATACATAGGTGAGTAACGTCAAGCCAGTGGCTTTTGAAAAATAACTTTATGAAGTCATAAAATATCGTTACAAAATACTTTGTCCTAAAATAAATACTTTCCCTTGTCTTTTTATATTTATATTACAAAATATATCTGCTTCAAAAAAAAAAAAAATTTATTTTTTCTTTTCAAAAGAACCATATATGAAATTTGTCATGTATAATAAAAATTCTCAAAAAAAAAGAAGTTGGATGTGAAAATATTAAATATCGATATTGCATCGTAAAACACTGCATTCGATACAAAAATTAAGAATAGTAGTTTTATGTACAATGAAAAGCTATGCACCAAAATTCTAAACATTAAAAAAAAAAAATTATAAATCCGTCTCAAATAAAACGCTTTTGGTTCCTTCCCCGACGTCCTTACCAGCTTCTCTCTCTCTCTGACGTAGAGGCGTCCCATTCCTGTTCTTCAAAAGTGACGAACTCCTCCCGTTCGGTGAACAGGAATGAAGAGGCTTGAATTGTTGCGTGACAACCTGCCGAACGACGTCACTCTCAAAAAGCGAGTTCGAACTGCGCTTTTCTGATAATGGAATTCGACCTTTAGATGTCGGCGGTTCGTCCGTTACTTTACTTCTCTTTTGTGGGGAACAGTAGTGAGAGTCTTCCTTTGAAAACGAATGTCTTTTCGAGTTGGGATTATAATATAAGGGATTATTTCCATCCAAACAAAACAATAACGATTGCGACAACGCTGGAATACTATTTATGGTATCTTTCGGCTGATGGTCACTTTGGGACCTAGAACATTCATGCAGATCTTTTTCAGTGTCATCGACTGAAGCATCCGATTTTTTGTAGCCGAGATCAGCATCTGTTTGATCTTCGTCGTGAACATATTCCGAGCAACCAATGAGATTATTAGAAGAAAGGTCGATCGGATTCTCTGTGAGGATGCTGCGACTGAAAAGATACTCCTTAAAAATGGTAGAGAGAGTGTCATCGTGGGAAATTTCAGAGTAATTTAAATAGGGCGAAGTGCCATCATGGGACGGAAGAGAGCTGGACGAAGAAAGCCTAGAAGCGAGCTTTAGAAGTGACGATGTACTCAAATGCTTAAAAAACCCTAAAAGCGAGTCTGACCAAGTTTCAGACATCGCCGAACCATCTTTATGAGGAGAAACTGCGTTCGACTGATTCGATGGTTTTTCATTCTTATAAAGAAACTCTTCCGTATCACCTTTGGAGATAATCACTGAAGATGTAACAATTTCTTCAGACAACTCTCTCTCACGTTCATAACTCTCTTCCAATATATTATCCGAATTCACAGCACCACACTCAGTCTTTTCTGAGATGCTAACGCTCTCTTCCTGTGCTGTAACCGACGACAAACTTGATGAAGAATTTATAATTATTGGACAACGACTTCGCGGTGTCATCATTACTTTCTGAAATAAGAGAAGTTTGGATCAGATCATTACATTCCCTAATGGAAATGCCATTTTGAAGTTTAAATCGTTATACATTATCAAAATCTCATTCCCCAACGACAAATCAATATACATAAGGTAATAGTTTTAAGCGAATTACAGGAATATTTTTTCCCTTAAGAGTACATTTGCTTTCAGAATGCTATCACTCTCATTCTTAAAACCAAAGCCAGACTTCCAAACCATTGGCAAAATACAAAAAAAAATATATATATATATATATATATACAGGGCGTCCCAAAAAAATGTACACACACTTTAAATACTTATAAAGGCAGTGTTTATTGAAATACATTTCATTTTCAAAATGTAATAGAATCTACAGACATTATTTAATTGTTTTGTCAACACCCGTTTTCAAGCTGACGTCCGTTCTGGTCCAGGCACTGCTGATAACGCGAAGCAATGGAATCGCAAACATCACGAAACATTTCGTTTGGTATTTGTGTGCATTCTCGTTCAATGGCTGCTCTCAATTCAGCGACTGTTGCAGGTTTTATAGCGTAGACTTTGTCTTTTAAGTATCCCCATAAAAAAAAGTCGTGGTGTGAGGTCTGGTGAACGCGGAGGGTATTCTACGAAACCCCTTCGTCCAATCCACATCCACATCGTGCCAAGTACCACTCGCAATACTCCACTCTTCGGTCCGGATCATCATCATCTTCATTAATAGCATGGACTAATCTTGAAATGTAACTTTTCCATTGACAGCGCTTCAAAATGCGTTGGACAGACGATTCTGAAATTCCTACCTCACGACTCGCTTGCCGCACAGATTTTCTTGGACTTTGGTGATACGTTTCCAGTACTCTTTCTTGCTTTGTGGGGCTTGTCGATGTCCGTGGTCTTCCGGAACGCTTCTTGTGGACATTCTGAACAGTTCCATCGGCTTCAAACTTATCTCTAATTCGAGTGATGGTAAGTCGCGTTGGTGGATCTGTTTGAAACTCCCTCCTAAACTGTCTTTGCACTTCAACTGCGTTTTCACACTTCCAGTAGCATTTTAGAATGAATTTCCTTTGTTCAAAGCTTAGTCTGACTGCCATTATTAATTCTAATGGGTTTAACTTGGAAAGAAAGAAACATCAATTGAGCTATCAGCTGTTAAAGTGTGTATACATTTTTTTGGGACGCCCTATATATATATATATATATATATATATATATATATATATATATATATCAATTCCTACCAATCAACTTGCTACATTTTTATAAAAATTTTCTTGGTTTAGAGGTACATACATACGAGGTCCAGTTAATATATGCAAAGAATTAATGTTATACTCAAAGAAAGATGTCTCAGTGAATTTATTGACTGGACTACATATTTATAAACAAAGTTGTATGTTTAGCAATATCATTATACGATGAAAGAACGAAACTACTAGATTTTATGATTTTATGGAAAAGAAAGCAGCACCCTCGAGTTCCCAGCCAAGATTAAGAACGAAGAGAGATAATCATGCTTCTATTTGCCATCACATTGATAGGAAACAGTTCACTCAACGCTAACAAAAATGCAATTAACAGTGAAATTAAGTCTTGAGATAAAAAAAAGTGATGTTCAGAAATTTAAAAACAATCCAAACCTTCATTTGGATTTGCATCACTGTATTATTATGTATATAGTGTATAACCTTAAATGGGGACCATTGAGTTCAGAGTGTGATAATGAAATACTTCTGTAAACAATTTTAATCAGACAGATTGCAGAAAAAAAGATTGGAAGTAATTTTTGAATTATTTTACTGTTCTTCAAGCAAATGAAAAATTATCCAAGTTTAAATTGCATTCATAATAGCTGCATTGAGGGAAATTCTTGACTTGACAGCTCTCCTTTACGCAATTACACAATTTTTTTATCAAACTAAATAGAACTGCCCAAATGAAAAGCAAATACACCGTCTTCCACTTGCAACTTCAGAAATATTAGAATTATGACTAGCTATTCACCAAGATAAATATATATATATAATATATGATGAATAAAACCACGAAGGAAAAAAGAAACACAAAGGGGTGCTCAAGCGCTTTCGTCTAATGACATCCTCAGGAACACTGGAGTGAAAGGACAGATCAAGGCAATATATAGGTTACAAAAATAAACATACATACATACATATTCATATATATATATATACATATATATATATATATATACATACATATACATAGTAAGCATAGAAAAAAATTGTGGGAGGAGCAAACATTTATATGGGAGATTGACACTTTTAGCACTTCAGCCGACATTCAATATAAATTCAAATGGCTTGTTTATGAAACAGGTCACAAAAGAATAAAGAAATAAAAATAAATATAAATTGAGAAAAAATTAATTACAAAATAGTGCCTTAGTGATATATATGTCACAGCCTAAATAACCATAAAGAAATAAACCCCTATTAAAAAGGCCATATTTTCCTCAATGTTTCTCCGCGCTCTTAGGATCGCCAGTCCGGAATACATCGATGCCGAATTGGAAAATATCAACGGTATTGGAAGTGAGTTGTGTTACCCATCTGCGTTCATGGAATCTTGTCTTAATAAGGCTAAACGAACCTTCTATCGTGTGAATAATAACACTCGCACCTTGTCAAAGAATATTTTAGTACTTCCATTTTTCCCGGGCTTCTTAGGCATTGCTAATGTACTTAAACTTTTGGATATCAGTGTAGTTTTTTCATATAACAATATTGTGAAAAACATCATAGTAAAAAATATCCCTACCAATAATTTAGGCATTATCTATAAAATTGGGTGTAAGCAATGTGATTCCTTTTACATAGGTCAGACGGGAAAGGATTTGCAAACGCGTGTAAAACAGCATCAATATTCCGTTAGAACGGGACAGTTGTCCAGTGCCCTTTTTGTCCATTTGTCAGTTATCCCATTGTATTGATTGGAATAATGTTTCACTCTAGCAACATTGTTAATAGAAATATTCTTGAGTCGGCTATAATTCAACTTACAAATAACCTTAACATGAGTAAAGGTCTGTTTCAACTCGATCCCGTTGCTCTGAATTCCTTCAGAATGGATTTAAACAAAAAGGGCAGGTTGTTAAATCTTTGGTAAAAATTTGTTTTTGTCTTTTGTTTCTCTTACAATTTTATTTTTCAATTGCTGTATGCGTGTATGTGTATGTATGTATGTGTATGTGAGTATGTGTTTGGTCATTGCAGTTAAATGTGTTTGTATGTATATGTGTGTATATGTATGTATGTATGTGTGTATATGTATGTATGTATGTATGCAGTTAAATGTATATATAATGTGTATGTACCTTACCTTACAACCTCACAAAGGTTCTGCGCGATGATTTCTCATTTCGCGAAGGTCAAGCTTGTATGTGTATATATATATATATGTGTGTGTGTGTTTGTATATATGTGTATATATGTATATATATTTGGTTATGCGGGTATACATGTGTAGGTGTATTATTTGTAATTTTTTCAATTTATATTTATTTTTATTTCTTTATTCTTTTGCGACCTACCGCTTTTTCAGACAATAATTATAAAAACAAATCTGGTAATTTTTTCCCTTATGCATATATATATATATATATATATATATATATATTCTGTATATATTTTTATGGTTCTTTATATATCATCTAGGCATCATTTTGTTTTCCAATTTATATTTGTACTTTTTTATTCGTTTGTGACTATAATATGCATGATTCGGACAATAACTAAAAAACCTGTGGTAATTTTTCCCTTATAAATTGGTGTGCCTCTCTTAAAATTTATCTTTCAATTTATTATTATTATTTTTTTATTATTTTTTGGTTTATTTCTTATTTCTTTGTGACATATATATCAATTTGGCATCATCTATTAAATTGATTGTAAACTTCCCTTTTGAGCTTGAATTTGTAGACTCCACTTACAATTTTTGTTTTTTTTATCTGTTGGGTTATGTCTTTATGGTTATTTTGGCTGACATATATATCACTAAGGCACTTTTTATATTTATATTTATTTTTATTTCTTTATTCTTTTGTGACCTGTTCCATAAACAAGCCATTTGAATTTATATTGAAGGTCGGCCAAAGTGCTAAAAGTGTCTTATATATATATATATATATATATATATATATATATATATATATATATATATATATATATATATATATATATGTGGTTTTTTTTTTTTTTTATTTGCCGGTTTATTTCTTTATGGTTATTTAGGCTGTGACATATATATCACTAAGGCACTATTTTGTAATTAATTTTTTCTCAATTTATATTTATATTTATTTTTATTTCTTTATTCTTTTGTGACCTGTTTCATAAACAAGCCATTTGAATTTATATTGAATGTCGGCTGAAGTGCTAAAAGTGTCAATCTCCCATATAAATGTTTGCTCCTCCCACAATTTTTTTCTATGCTTACTATATATATGTATATATATATAATGTATATATGTGTATATATATATATGAATATGTATGTATGTATGTTTATTTTTGTAACCTATATATTGCCTTGATCTGTCCTTTCACTCCAGTGTTCCTGAGGATGTCATTAGACGAAAGCGCTTGAGCACCCCTTTGTGTTTCTTTTTTCCTTCGTGGTTTTATTCATCATAAATACTTTTCACGTGTCACTTTCGTGAAATAATTTTTCATATATATATATATATATATATATATATATATATATTAAAGCGTTAACTGCCAATATCTACCAACCAACGACTCGCAGATACTAGATGAGGTGACTTAGTAATAAAGTTGCAGGACACGGTACGAGAAAAAGCAGTATTTCTACATTTACTTACACTACTCTAAAACAGGCCTTAAATGATGCACTATCAACCGATGTAACCCAACGAAAGACCAAAGGAGTCAGATTCCACTTTTCCATAGTTACCTGCTGCCCATTAAAATTTCTCATTGCTCTGGTAATAGGCGAACTTTTATCGCTAGATTCTTTTATATTACTCGAAGGCTTTTCCGAATTATTTTGATAGCTTCGAGAGCCATCTGCAGATTCGTGTTGATAGTCCTCTTCATCCGTGAATCCCTCTCTCCTTAAAACAAACTTGCGCACTGGAGTAGCATTAAGATTACTGCACTCTAAGGAACCAGGACTAGACCTTAGATAATCATAACACGCTTCTTTCATTATAGGCGTAATGTTCGTATCTGTTTGAGGGCTTTCACCTAAGGCTTTACTAACGTCCTGACCAAAGGATGAATTTACCAAATCACCCTTCGACGCTGGAGTAGATGTTAGAGTTGAAGACGATGGAGTAGAAACGTCTAAAGATTGGTTTTGAAGAGGAGTCATCACAAAATATTTTGAGGATTGGGGACCAGGTGTGTCCGAACGAGAATGTGAGGATTTCGGAGAGAATAAATTTTCCAACGATTTTGCCTTTGTTTTGGGAGACTTTTTGGATCCAAGCTCAGGAGAGCAATAAACTGACGATGTCTGTAACACATACTACAAGTTATGAAGAAAATACATACACATAGCTATGAACCTCAGGAAATTTTTATGGATATCCGCTACAATAAAAATTTAAATGTCTAAATTCCGAACGTTGCCTATGAGTGAGTGAGTGAGTGAGAGATTTAAAAAAAAAAACTAAGAAAATCTATTGGGACAATGTTCTTTATGGAATTTAAAAAAAAAATGAACTACCAACCTCGAACTTCCAGTTAACTTCATGGAGCCGTCGACATTTTATATTAGAGGATTGCCCTAAGGTTTGCAACATGGCCTATTTTATCTTAGTATTACATTTCCCTAAATTAGTACTAACTTCAAACACCCTGTCCCCCAAATTATCAAGAACGGTTACACACACACACTCAGTCTGAATTTAAATAAATGCTTAGAACTTTTCTGGATTTAAAGTCTCATTTCTAACCAACAGTCGTGACATTAGCTGATCTGAACTCCCCTTTTTTTTTTTCAACATACCAATCATTTTCTTAAACTATATTTACATTAAATATGCTCTTACTCATCTTTAATCAGTCCTCCTCTTTCGTTATGCTCCTCAAGTCCTTTTATACAAACATCTGAAAGAAACCATCTTCCATCCCCATTTTCAGTCATTAGATGTACAAATAATCCATTTACTTACACTGAGAATATCATCGCTGTTTGATCGTTTGATATTCAGAGCCTTTATTTGTTGGTTTTTCGTTTTTGATCTTTTAACACTTCGGTTAAAAAGATGTTTCTGAAAATAATAAAGAAACAAGTAGAATCTCATTTTGAAAGCAACTTTTGTATAAATTTTTTTTTAAAAAGGATTTCTGCTGCTACACTATTTAAACAATAGTAAGCTAACAACCTGACAACAACCGCCATTAAAACATTTGATTTATACCTTCTTCCTATGCCTTTTAGTATTATTACCGTTTTTTTCCTTTTACCTTGATGGAGTCGCCGAACGACTTGACTTTAAATTCAGTTTTCTTGTGGGTGCTTTGGTTGTACTTTGGCGTTCCTTGTCCACTGACTTCGTTGAACTGATTGATGAGTTTCCTTTTCTTGGCCGAATCGGGCAAAGACTGAACGTAGGCGTAAAGCTCTGCCAGGGCCATGTCAGTCACATTTTTGTCATTTGCCTTCGCAGTCAACTCGCGATCAATGAAGGTGAAAGAAGTCTTCGTTGGGGCTTCCTCCATCGACTTCTGAAGTGTTACAAAAATGAGGTTATGATGTAAACCAATCTAAAATAATTAGCTCACTAAAATACAAAGGGGAAGGCCATCTAGTTTGAAGGAAAATGTTCAAACTATTTTTTCATACAGAATCCATGTCCAGTTCTCTTCGAATGTAACACAAGAATATCAAAAGAAGGCCAAATTAAATTATCTGAAACTCGATATATAAATGCAGTGGATATAATGGGTCATCTCGAAAGACAAGTCATTTTCCAGTAGCTACTAAAAATATTGGGAGCTATTGAAGACTAGGGACTCCAGCCTTCTTTAGTTAGGCTTATAAGGCTAACTAACGAAAATATCACAACCTAACCTAACCTAACCAATCATTAGGTTAACTGTACGCCCTTGACGATTGGTTAGGTTAGGTCATGATATTTTCGTTAGTTAGCCTTATAAAGCTAACTAAAGAAGGCTGGGGTCCCTATTCTTCAATAGCTCCAAATATTGTAGTTTCAAATTGAGGAATTTTAATTTAAAATGTTAAACAAAGAAACTGAACAAATTGGAAAGATCTGACGACAATTACTTTATCCGTAATCACAATCCATTTACTAAACTTTCATAATGTTCTATAACGGAAACAAATAGTAAAATTTTAAAATATTTTACTCTATTAACTGATTCAGGAAACTTCTCTTTTTGGTATGATTAAAATATAAGGACATATTTCGAAGAGAATAGAAATGTTTGTGAAGGAAAGGGAAATTAGTTTCACAACCTAAGAAAAATAAAGTTAGAAATTTGGGCAAGACGGATTAGGCCACCGGGCTTTAACCCAAGTTCTGCTTTATAAGCTTTCAGCAAATGTTAAAATTAGAATGGTATATTAAAGTTTTGTCAAGAATTCCACTGAAAGGAAGTAGGGGGTAAACCCTTGCTCCCTACATTAAAAATTAATTAAGCACAGCGAACTTTAAGACAAATCAGGGACATTTCAATCATTCTACAATTATGAGAATGTTTTCCAAGTTATCACAACTTTTCAAGAGGCTAATATGAATTTTCATCAAACACTGTGACACTGTAAAAGAATCTTTGTTTTCATCTTTCAAAATTTTAAAATGGTCTAAAACAGCTGGAATCAAGAGACTCTTCTCTGCAGAGAGGAAATTTTTTCACATTTCTACTGTCAGGACCTTCTTTAATATCAAGGTAGGCAGAGATTCTTCTTCACTTTTTATCCAACATTTTCTGTGATTCTGTCTTGAGTTTACCTTTGCCACATAATGAACACACCCATTCTACCACAACAGTTGTTGTACAGACATTTGTTCCTGCCATTTCAGTACTTTTCGTAATAATCTATTTTAAAAGAAATCTAGCTTAGTGAGATATATTCAGGATCTCCTGCGTTATCTACCTATTAGCTGATGGACTGTTTCCTGGACGATGGGAAAAATTAAGTACCTTTTAAGACACTTTAGAAGTTACCTCAACTACTCTTCCTCTACCGATGCTTTGGCTTGAAAGACTTGCCTTGAACTTCATACCATGTTCGTTGGTACGTAATCTCTTCACAGAAGTACTTCACAAGTTCATTAATTTCTTCTTGGGCAAAACCATCACCTCGTTGTAAATTTGCAACTTCATGATGATCAAATGCAAGAAATAGAAAACTAAATATTTTCAAAACATGATCATATCTCTGAGAGCAGACTAAAGATCCTTAAAACTTTTACATTACAGCTTTGCCCATATATGGTATTTCCCATTCACTCGTATATAAACTTAACCAGTTTCCAATTTTTTACCCAAACATTTTGTCTGAAGTAATTACATTATTCTCTTACAAGGTGTATTATCTAAGTCCATCATATCAAACTGATATTCCTCCGCTTAAGTTCTAAACTCAAATGGGTCTTATTGTGCTTTTTTTTTAAATTTCTGATGAATTGCACTGGAATTTGAAGAATATACATTTTAATTCTTTAGCGCATTACACACTCTATTTCTGGTTTTCTTCAGAAGATAATGGTGTATAAGTTCTTATTTTACGGATTATCGGCAAATCCCAAATAAGTTTATTTAACTCCTTAATAATCCATCATTAAGATTCAGTAATAAATTGGAAATTTTTAATTTGTCTCATTTCGCTTTTCCATTCAAAAGTGTTTACATTCGGGAACTAACTAAATCTTAAAAAGATGAGGTAACATCCGGAACCCCTCTTCTCCTCCTACAAGGGGTACATCGTGGCAATGTCGTAATGTAAATTTAGAAATTTAGAGTAGTATACGAGCTCCCATTTTCGGTTGATTGGAGAGTGAACTCAGAATATGAAAGTCCTGGGTTTGACGTCTCCATCTACTACAGCCGTGGTCTGAGTACAGCTGGTAATTGCTCGGGAGGAAATAAAGGTTTCGGTTGTTACCCTGTTGTGCTTTAAAAACGAAAAATATTCAAAGTTCAAAAGATTCATTCATGGAAACTAATTCAACAAAGCAATAAAAGAATCAATGGAAAAAGTTCCTTCAATTCCAAAAATAATTAAACACAAGTTCCAAATAATAATAATAATAATAATAATAATAATTGTACAAATCTGAATATGTTGGTCATTGAAAACATTTATAAAAAGTCTGACCGTGATTACATACCACCTAAACAGCAGTACAGAATCTACCTTCAGCCAACCTACAAAAATCACTCAAATTACCAATATGGGTCTTTTACAAAATGTCATTTTTCAAAACTTTCCCTGAAACCAACTCATCGTATCAATAGTCTCCTTTAAGCAATTTTTTTTCAAAGAAAGTCTTCGAACAACAACTTTCTTCTACAGGGTGTGTATAAAGTAACGTAAGTGAAAAGACGCATCCGATTTGAACTGGTTCAACACATCTTATAAACCTTACTATCGAATATACAGTTATTATAAAGTACATGTAATAAATATTACTTGTCCATGTTCGCTCACGTTAATACAATTAAAATCAGATTCGTCTCTTCACTCGCGTCACACACACACACACCCGGTACTTACCTTGGATAACTGTTGATCAGTCTTTATCGTTCTAAAATATTCTTTAACATCTATCGCAAGTTCGGGTGGAACCTGCAGGAGAGGAAACTCATTTCATAATTTACTCCTATAAATGATTTACAGACCTTGAGGAGAGTAAGCCTAAGTAGTTTATATACCTGATGTTCAAAGCTGAAAATACGATATGCAAGACAATTAAATTTAAGAGGATGCATACCTGTCAGAAGGTCACAATAATTTGCATTTTTGGGGTGTCACAAGGTAAGATAATGACATAAGAAGGCAGTCATTGAAAATTAAATTAATTTTCAGATTTTGGGAGTTGTAGTATCTTGCTAATTTTTTTTTTAAATATGAGGGTTTTCATTTGGGTTAACAAATAACATACCAAAAGTTGAGTTATGTCCGACCCCCTATACCCTTCGCACATAGTCCCCCCCTTTTTCCCCAATCTTCCAGCTGAGATTTCACAATAAGCTTTGAACCTATTCTGAACATCAATTTAAGATATATTAAAAATGAGTTAGAAGACCTTATTTGCCCTTACTTAAATCAAATGTGTATCTTCTTTATTTATGGATACTTTTTCTTGTTTTATAAGGGTTGCCAGATTGGCCACTTTGTGGCCAAATTTCACAAATATGCAAAAAAGTCTGGCAACCCTAATTTTTTGGGTACTTTTTGCAAAAAATTATATTTTATTTTTGTTTCAGATTACACAGGTCAACAAAAAAACATTTTTTTCGTTGCCAAGGAAATTCGTACGAATTTAGGGTATTTTGGGGTTGCTGAATTCCAAAATGAAAGTAGTTTTTCCGATTTGGCTCTAGTTCTTGAGATAATGAATACCCTCAATTAATAGGAAACGTAACCATAACGCGTGCATATGGGAAACTACCGGAACATTCTAGATTGTGAGACCGAATAAAATGCCATTATGTATTTCATGTGTTTACTTTTGTATGATTTGAGACAATTTCAATGCGATTTGTAAGTAGGCTCCGCCTGAACATTAAATTTTTTGCATTTTTACGTGTTTCAATGGGGTACCAATTATCTCATAAATTAGAGCCAATCTAGCAAAACCGATGTCATATTCGGAATCAGCACCACAAAGTTACCCCAAAATCATTCTAATATGATTGGCAATAAAATGAGTGTTGACCAGTGTTATTGATTAAGTGAAACTATTATTGATTTAAACTATTGGTTTTTTAAGTTAAATTATTGGTTATTAAGTCAAATTAATCGTGACAACAATAAAAAAGCCATCAAATGCAGCCTTTGGACATCCTTCCGAGTTTCCAGCAGCTATGACACCAACAGAAGCAGATGTTGTGAGGCACTACAACTTTGTGCGACGACGACAAGAGGCTGAATCAAATAAATCGATTACTTTTAATGAATGTTGTAACATAGTCGCAATAGACGTTGAAACCATATGGAGAAGGTTCTCTCCCCCTACACAAAGAAATGCCTGCCGGTGCAAGGATAAAATAACAATTGTTAAGTGGGATTCTTTTTTAGGACAAAAGCAAAGATTAAATCAACTGGGGCCAATTGATAGAAAAGCTGCTTTGATGAGGAAAAGGTATATTGCTAAAGCTCAAAAAGAACACGAACGCCGAATGAGATCACCAGCAGAATTGACTGAAGCTATCAGTTGTCCTTTCAACATCACAGGATGCAGCCGGTGCTGAGAGCATGGAGGTAGAGACCGACCAAGAGGATGAAGACTTCGTGCCTGATATAGAGTTAATAGAGAATGAGCAGAACAAATATACCTATGAAGAGTTGGCAGTGACCGCAGATTGTTACAGAATGAGTTGCAGGGCAGTGACCGCAGATTGTTACAGAATGAGTTGCAGGGCAGCAGCAGCAATTGTTAATGCTGCTTTAAAAGATATGGGAATCCTGGATCCAGGGCAACATGATTGATTGATAGAAGCTGGAGAGGGAAAGAGCACGAGTAGGTAAAAAATTGAGTACCAGGGTTAAATCGGAGAATATAATAGAAGAATGCACTGGCTTTGATGGGAGAAGAGATGACACACTAACCAGGGCAGGCAAGATCAAAGAAGAGCACTACGTCATTGTTAAAGAGCCTGGAAATATCTATATAGATCATGTAACACCTGATCATGGAAATGCTAGTTGTGTAGCAGAAGAGCTGATTACCGTAATAGTGGACTCAGAAAGTTCAGACACTCTAAAAGCTTTACTATGTGATGGCACTGCTGTGAACACTGGAAGAATCGGTGGAGTAATAAAGCTTGTTGAAATCTATCTGCATAGGCCTGTTCAGTGGCTGGTATGCCTTCTTCATATGAACGAACTACCATTCAGGCACGTCTACGAGGAAATAGATGGAAAAACAACAGGCCAAAGTACTTTCAAGGGTTCAATTGAAAATAAATTGAAAACTGATCTAACAAAACTGGAAGTGGTTGCTTTTTCTCCTGGTAAAGGAAACATTCATGAAATTCCATCTGATGATGATAATGCTTTAAGCAGTGACCAAAAGTATCTCTCCAATAAATATGTGCCTAGCTGTTCAATCTGAAAATGTCTCCAAAGATCTCGCAGAAATATCTGGTACAATTCATCATGCTCGTTGGCTAACTAGAGCAAATAGAATTCTTAGACTCTATGTCAACACCAAATCCAACCCAAGATCTGAAAGATCTAGTAGAAATTATTATGCTATCTTATGCTCCAGGATGGTTTTGGGTTAGGTCACATCCACTGGCATTAGATGGATCATCTAGCTTTTGGTACTTAGGGTATTTGCTGCGTGACTTGAAGGAGAAATACAGATTGATCATGGAACCGATGTTTCAGAATAACTCATACTTTGCGAACCTCGAAAATATTCTATCTATGATAACTCACTCAAGAAGATAAGTTAAAGAGGTTGCAATCCAGAGAATCGTTCTCTCAAGAACTACATTTTCTGGATCAAGAAACTTTGACCTACCTCGAACTCTTAATTTTGATTCTTCAGACTACACTGAAATGATTGATTGGCAGAGAGGTAATTTATCCGCCTCCACTTCTGAGAAACTTTAGCAATAAGGAACTTTTGCTAGCAAGACAAGAACCACTCAAAATACCAGCCTTTCCTTGTCACAGCGAAGGAGTAGAGAGTGCTGTGAATCTAGTCACGAATGCATCTGATGTACGAATTAGCTACGAAAATCGCCAAAAATATATTCTTAACCTACTGGAATCACGGCAAAGATTGCCTAAATTTGAATGGAAAGGACAGTGGAATAAGTAAACATGCAGTTTTACTTTCAAAATAGCTTAAGTTTATGCATCGTGCAAAAGAGCACTTCATTAGGTAATGTTTTTTTCTTTTTCTTGTAGAAGACAAGTTCTGTTGTTTAATTTCTCAAAAATGTCATGTAATTCATTAATTTGTTCCTTATTTTTTATCTTCATACATAGTATATATTCAAAAACACATAAAAAAAGTAATTTTCTTTGAGTTTGATTAAAAAAAAATAAGAAACGAGTTTACCACATCTGAAACAATTTTTATGAGTTTACTGAAAAATGTACATTTTGGCAAATTGAAACTAAAAACCAAAAATTTGTGCCAGGGGTAGGAGACTTAGGATACGCGAAATATTTTACTGGGTGACTACTGTGACCTATATGAAATCCCCACAATGTGTCACTTTTGAATATAAAATATCAACCCGACCTAATTAATTTATTTACTATACACCTTTCTCTTTTTGTTTTATTTTCTCAGTCAGTTGTTTCACTGCAAACACATGATCAACACACCTCTGCCTTCCGTAAAGACGCCTTGCTCATCTTCAACCAAAGGATCTGTAATCCTTTTTATATTATGTCAACACTTCTTATATTTTTTTCAGCTATACTAAAAAACTTACACCCCTACAATTTTTATATTTACTTATTTCACATACTCCCTTTCCCAAGCATATCTTTCTCAGCCATACAATCATCATTCTACCTTCACATCTAATTATTTCACTACAAATCTTACCAATTCCTGTTGAATTTCCCTTCTTCAGCTTTAAACTCTCCATTTAACTTCCTATAATAATTTGATACCTTCCACTGCCTATATATGTCACCAAAACCAACAACTTCATTCACATTTGTTTCCTGTTCATCTAACTCACCTACCAGCTCACTAAAATATTCTTTATACGTCTCATATCTACTTATTTTACACAAACACTACCATTCTTATCTTTCATAGTACCAGTCATTCCATCAAAATTACCTTCTCTTTCTCACTTCTTTCACAGAATAAGTTTGAGCAGTATACAAGGAACAGATTTCTCTTCCTTCCCAAATCTTCATCTGCTCTCTATTTACCATTTGCTTAATATTCTTCTGGCATTCATTGTACAACTCAGACCAAATTTGTTACGTTTCTTTCTCTGCATTCTTCATTTCATCATTCCACCATGCAGTTACCTCTCTCTTACTTCAATTTTGGTAAATACCCACATATATCAGATGCTGTCTTCATTAAGCATTTCTTATACACATTCCACATATTCTGTACCTCCACTGGCTTATCATTTCTCTCTATTAAGAACTTGTTCTTGTTGAGAGAATTCGAATTCTTTCAACTTTATAGTCTGTCTATCTACTTTCTTTCTCCCTTTCTTACTAAACACCAACAAACTTACCTTTACACAATATAATCTTATATGGTCTGACAAACATTCACTCAACCTCCAAACAATTTTTGCATCATACACACACCTCACCATGTAGCTTTAACGCAATTTATCAAACTTCTCCACTCTCACATTTCTGTTTACCTTCTACCTTGTATACTTACGGATAACCTTATGTTGGAACTATTTGTAAAAAAAACCACCCACACACAGTGTTATCTTTGTCATTCATTCCACGTACACTCTATGCTCAGGGCAACTCCCACTTTTCTATTACAATCACTTTGTATGCATTCCTCATAAGTCCAACCACATCACTCAGCATGTTCCAAAAAGCATTCCTCTTTTCTGCACACCTATCATCATATTGTATACAGTGCTGTAATGGTAACTTTTTCTTGCCCATATGCTACAATATTGAAATTTTGACCTTTTTGTGACCTGAGGTCAAGATATTTGACCAATTATTCTGAGTCATATGACGCTGAATCGAATGGCGTATTTTATGACCATTCGACAATGGGAAGTGGTTTAAAATCGTTGCAGTGACGTATGGCCAAGGTTCTACTCCTAGCTATACAAATGGCATACCTGAAATTTTAAGGTGGGGATACGCCATATGGCCGCGTATCTCCCCCAATACAGCACTGTCAGTAACAGTATACACTATACATACTACAATCACCACAACTTTCTCTTTCTTAAACTTAATTTTGCATAAAGACACTTATTACTAACACATACTACCTCATATCTTCATGCAACCCATCTTTCATTAGCAAAGCAACTCCCCTCTTACCTATTCATCCTCTCTCCATACCCAATTTCACACCTTTCATTCATTCCCATTCCATACAAACCAATTAAGTCAAAACGAACATCCCAAATACTTGCACCCTCAGCCTCATTATACTTCTAACACTCCACACTGCCAAAGGAACTGGGAGAAACATCTAAGGGCATTGTTTGCAGATGTAGTGCTAAAGTCCGAGGCAATAATATTTTTTTTGATGTAAATTAGAATAAGATGTCTTCAGATGAATACGCTTTAGTATGCTTGACCACCACTATCACCAATAATAATAATATATTGAAAAGCCAAGTTATTTGAGATTTTTAAAAACTTTACACAGTAGCTATGCAATGCATACACTGGCAATGAAATGTTTATTACATTTTGCTTAGGGAAAGTTCACAATGATTACAATGATGTAAAACT
The DNA here is from genome assembly GCA_023014485.1 of Bathynomus jamesi. Lineage (NCBI taxonomy): Eukaryota > Metazoa > Arthropoda > Malacostraca > Isopoda > Cirolanidae > Bathynomus > Bathynomus jamesi. The sequence goes on along the minus strand of JAJOZX010001964.1, from coordinate 437,725 downwards.
AAGTATAGTTTACCTCGACTTTGGTTAGCTAAAAAGAACGGGATGAATTTCATAATTAAAGATGTGAAATAAATAAATGATGCACACCCACAGGGAAAAAGAAAAGGAAAAAGTGACTTTTTATTTTTCCTTATGAGTGTGCATTTTATGAAATGACATGAAAAAGTTTATTGGCAGACTATAGTCCATATGACAAATATTATTAATACAATGACAGTTCATATACTAAGGATAGAAATATATACAATTGATTAGAAATAATACTGTAATGTCGAAGTTAAGTGGAGCTACAAACAGACGTTTTCGTACCAAAAAGTCCATAGCTTAGAGGATAAATGGCAGGACTCATGGATAGCTTGGATGATCGGGTTGGTTGATTTTTTAATTCTTAGCATTAGACTGTGTTGAGCACGTCTTGTTACCTCCGGGAAGCTCGGGACACTGCGCGTAGCAAACATTTGCGAAGCTGAGCATCTCGGGGTTAATTTATGTAAGAGTCTAAAAGACCTGTTGTACAGCAAATTTAGAGTTCTGCCAGAACCTTTTTTATAATTCCCCCACAGTTGCTGTCCGTATATATTACTGCAGAAAGTACGAGAGTGTCTCTCTTTAGTTTCACTTGTACAGAATCGAAAGTTCCTTATGGTCATATTCGCTTTAGCACACAGGCTTCGAGATTGTTTTCTTATATCCGAATCATCACTCAAGGAGCTGGTAATAGTTTGACCCAAATATATCCAGGAGAGGTAATTCAGAGAAATTCTAAAGCAAAAGACTTAGGGGATGTAATGACTGATGATACGAAATTTGAAACACAAAATAAGATAGCAGTAAACAGAGCAGATACTGAGAACCTTTAAACAAAGCAATAGGAATATAATGATTCCTATACTGAAAACACTGATCATATACCCAAATTGGAATACTGCTCAGTCTTAACATGCCCATGTAAAAAAGATGACATCAGACAACTAGAACGGATTCAGAGAAGCTTCACAGCCAAGATCGAGGGGTGCAAAGAACTAAATTACTGGGAAAGGTTACGCGAATTAAACCTATATTCACTGGAAAGGAGAAGACACACACACACACACCATTATTTACACTTGGAAAATAATAGAGAAACTAGCTCCTAATCTTACACTGAACCCTTAACTCCCCAAACAGCGAAATAGAAAAGGAAGACTGTGTCGTGTTCCCAAATTAAACCCTGAAAGAAAATAGTTTTGTTGTGAGGGGACCAAGACTGTTTAATCAGCTGCCCAAAGAACTAAGGAACATGAGTGGTGTGGTGGTGGACATCTTCAAAAGAAGATTAGACGCCTGGCTCAGAACCGTCCACGATGAGCCGGGCGTACCTGGCTATGTGAGTTGGAGAGTACAAGAAACCAACTCACGACTTCACCAGGCCAATTCGAGAGGAACGGCGATAAGCTTGACCTTCGTGAAATGAGGAATCATGTTATAATAATGTTATGTTATAATGTTTCAGACCAACAAAGACCCTAGGATCCATTCATGGCTGGTCTACCTAACTGTGTTCGTAATCGTGTATTGTGTATGTCCTCCGTGGTGGCGGAGGGGACCTACAATTTTACGTGGGTTCCGAACCACAAGAACATAAGAAACTTATTTAAAAACTGCCGGTAAATTGGCAACGACCAATTTTTACGAAACTAAATAATTATCAATTTAAAAATAATTAATTATCGGTTTAAAACTAAAGATAGAATCTCTCGGTCCAGAGGAGCAAGTCATAATAGACTACTATCCACAAATATGTTACATTCTATATCTATTTATAACGGACATGCAAATATATATCAGCACGGAACATTTGAAAGATTGAAAGGTTTATATATAATGGAGGAAATTCACTGAAGTTAGTGGAACTGCTTCATTGTCATTGGAAATAAAGTTTATAAACATGGATTATTTTCACTCTTTCATGAATTTTAATTACTGTACTGAAATACTGACAAATCTTACCTCAAATAACTGCAAAGCATTTTCTATTAGGAAGGCAATTGCAATACTGAGTGAGCCAGACATGAACTGCAGTTCATTTGGAGACATCTAAAATACGTTAATAGTTAAAAATCACTGCAATATTTAGAGACTCTCTGAGAGGGCCTTACAATAATGTTTAAGGAGACTTTCCTCATTCAATAAAAGGTAACAAGGAGTTTGTAAACCATGAAGAAAGTAAAAATTTCAAATATTGCCCAAGTCTGAAAGAGACACTTCCATTCCTTAAATAATTACAAGAATGTATTTTTATAAAATTATTCTGTCAAAGGTGAGTGAAATTACTACAGTACTGCTAATAATCAGCATAATAAACAATGAACATAAAGACAGAGAAAAAAAATAAAATAGCCTAAGACAAGTTTAAACAGAATTTACTATTATACAGTATGCTGGCTTTTACGCCAATGGCCTGACACACAACATGCATTACAGCTACAAATTATAGTACCTACATCATTCCTACTCATAAACAGTATTTGTCTCTCTGTCAGGTAACTGACTGAGGCTTTTAGTTTCAAAAGACAAACGGCTTGATTATATTACAGTATGTTTTGGATCAAGTTATTGATAAACTTTACTAATCCTTTTCTCTGTTTTTCAACTGATAAAAAATCCTGCCAAAATGAGACTTCTCTCTTTTATTCAGCTGTAAGGAAAAGCCTTCCAGAAGTGATATTGGCATTCAATAAATTTGTCCCTGAACTAAGGCCCTATATCATATGACGCGTTCGGTGGAGAAGGGGCGAACGCCACAAAATTCGAAAAATGAGTTTTTTGTCGTATAATTATCCTTTAAAACGTTTGCTTTACCTATGCAAAAAATTAGATGTTAGTCTGCACTCTTTCACGGTAAAATTTAGGTTTTAATGTATCTCAGAGAAATTCACTCCGCATCATTGCTTCACATTGAACACATCTATCTACTTTCTGGTCACTCGACAATGCCCTGTGATGCTCAATTTGGCCAAATTGAACAAAATATAAAAAATAATTACAGCAATATTATTTACACCAAAAAGATTATGTTACGGCCATAACTACAGCCGTTTCGCAGCGCTTTCTAGTTGTAGAAATGAAACAGGCTGATTTTCTCGATTTTGACCTCCTAAAAACGTGCATTGTCATTAGGAAATCAACAACTACTAAATTTACAGATGCAAGAAAGTTAATATTTGACTTTCAACACAAAGAAGGCTACGTAATATCTACTGCATACCGCACAACCCCAGATAATAGCCATCCCGTCAGACTGCAGAAAGGGAAAAAATCCTACAGTGTCAGTTTATTCAATCTAGCCCAGCAGACACTGCAACCAAAGTATTCCCAATTGCTGCCAATAACTAAGGAAAAAATAAAAGATCACAAAGAATTATCAGACCTAATGCCTGCAACTGCAGTGAACTATTATACAAGATTGTTAAAGGAACTGGAAGAAACCGAAACAGTTTGAAGCAGGTAATACATACAACATTCGACGAAGAGGACCAAATAATGGATTACACCAGTTAACATCAGAAGCTATCAATAAATAATATTGTAAAATTTCTTGGCGTTTTATTATATCGACATATTACACAACAATATTTTACTCAAATATGTGTTCAAATTCATACAACATTTCAATAAACAGGAAAAATACAAACGTTTAAAGTTTACAAACTTTAACTGCATTTTGTGGCATAATTCGAAAATGTTGCGTTCGCCCCTTCTCCACCGAACGCGTCATATATACTGTACATTACCTAGCAACCCATTTCCCATTCTCAATGGTGTGGTAACAACAGTTGAACTCGGAACTAAATTCAGACATGGGGGCTGAAGCTGGCTTCGGCTTCGAGGCTTGGTTATTTGTATAGTTTGAGGGGTTTTACTTTTTGTTTAACCTACACTAATTTAAAATAGGTTAACTATGGAACTCGTCTTCCAGTCCCAGTTCTATAACCCTTTAAGGACGAAAGGTACAAATTGCTAACGTTTCAAATACACACATTTATAACTTAAACCCTACAAAAAAAATCAGGACTTAAAGGGGTTAAGATTCGGCTTCGGTTTTGAAGCTGAAGGCCCGGCTTCAGCCCATGTCTGATACAAATACATTAAAATAAATTACACACACAAGGATATATATGAATCACCACTGGGAATAAGATACCACCCTACAGTCAGGGATCCTTTCGCGAGAAGGTTGGGGATATAGACTATCTCTCCTGGTACATCATGCGAAATCATCTCCATTGACACACTTCACAAAGCCCTTCCCTTCCTCTTAACTCTTATGCCATACTTATATAAACTATGTTTAATCACACACTTAGTAATTACATCACTCTTTTATACAAACTTTTAAAATACAACTTTGATAATAAAGACTCGTATGTGCGCCACTAGCATCATTTCTTTTGTGTACCAAGACCTTTTTGCCAACTCTAGCTAACCTACTCTACTTTCCAAATTTGTCCTACAAGTTTCTTACGTCTTAACTATGCTCTCATTAAGATGTACATAAAATCACTCGACTCAAAACTCTGCTCGTGTCCTGGTTTAAATCTATAGGACCTCCAATTGTTTTCTTTTACCTTCCTTGGACAAAAGATATGTGGGGCAAACATTGTGCCTAAATTCAGTGATGACATTTTGTTCACTTCTTGAAACAATGTCACCCGATGAAGAAGCTTCAAAAGCTCCTTAAGTACATCATAATTGGAACATGGGAGGAGGAGGAATACTAAGCGCAGAGCTTTCAATTGTCGCAACTGAATAGCCGAGTGTTGTTCATTTGTCAGATTCCTTCCACACATTTCTAATTAGAAAATTGTAATTATTTCAATAAACTTGCTCCAAAATTTGAATGATTATCCACATTGAGGGTCAGTAAATGGAAAGTTTGAACCGAGACCAACGACAAGAGTTTCAAATAAACTCCATCAGGTCTGCTTTAAAAAAATGTTTGAAAAAGATGGACTAGCTAACATTCAATCCTATATAAAAATAATACAGTATTTCAATATGATAAAATTTTGAAACTGGTACATCATATTTGTTGCTAGTTTTCACAAAAAATTTTTTACATTTCACATCTACTTGTCCCTATAAACTGTAATTTATTTCTTGAATAAAATCCGGCAAGCAGATACTTACAGAAAAGCATTTACCATGAAGAAACTGAAGTTTTGAGGCTTTAATGGGTCTTGGAGAGAGAATGTAAAATTCTTACCAGCAATTCGGCAATGAACATGATACTGCCCTTCTTGCAAGAGAGGCTCTGGAAGATCTGCTAAAAAGCTCTTCAAAACGGAGGCACAATCATGGGCTGAATAAATTCCACAATCTAAATTTAAGTCTTCACCCGCTTGTAAAGCTGCTTTTAACTCTGCTTGCCTTGTCACACTACCAGTTTTTCGGAAAAGTCCTTCTTGTATTATATCTAAAAGAAAAATGGAATATCTTACTGATTTGAGTCATACATGCAAATACTCTTACATTTTCATACTGTATTCTGTTAAATTTACCAATACTGTACTTAAATATCAATAGCTCACCTATTTAAAGTCTCATTACCATATGGTATGTGATAAAAAAATCTTAAGCATAGCACACGCATGATTTTAGGTATCTATTCAAATATTTTGAAACTATCATAATTATCTATACATTTGACAAGTTCATTAACTTACAATGATGTGGACCAGTGGCTCCAAAACTTTTTTCTTGCAAGGCCCTCTTTGACATATGAATAAATTTTACTGGCTCTCTTAATTTTCAAAACTTAAATTTTAGTTATTAAAATTCGCATTTGATGATAATTTCATGATTTCACAGTAATAAATATGTCTTGTCTTTATTCATTATTAGCAGTGGGCAAAACAAATGATGAATCTGCATTTATTAAGCATTTATTTTATTCTTTTAATAAGTTTAGTATTTACATATATTTTTTCTAATAATTAAATAAGTCAGTAACTTACATCCCACCACCTATTTCTCTGAAAAGGACCCCAATTTAGGAACTACTGGTGTAGACAGAGAAACTGGGAATATTACAAAATACTTAAAGGAATATAGTTGGAAGAGTTGAGGTGGCATTTTTTAAGAGGTAGTTATTTCCAAGTCTTGAAAAATAGATAATAAAAAAGTGCTATTACTGAAACTGGTGGATTCAATTTTAAATAGGTCTACTAAGCTACTATACTTATGATAGTCTCCTCTCTCAAGGAAAGAAACTATCAACAATAAAATTTTAACTACCAAGAAAATACAAATTTTAAATAGTCTAAGTCTAATACTTAGAATTTTGTTTAAAAGAAAGCATTTACCATATGTACCTATATTCTATCAAGCAAGATTTACCACTAAAGATGACTTATTTTTAAAAAGGGGATTCCGTGAAGCAGGTAAGAATTACCTAGTTACTATACCCATTCAATTGTAATGTACAAGTGTTGCGAGTTATTTAACTAAATAAACTATAAACACACTTCACTGTTACATATGCAAATTACATCTAAAAGATGTTATCTAATTTTTCTTTAAATATTATTTCAATTTCTTTTAATTTTTCAAGTGACATGCCTATTACAAAGACCTATTTATATAGCCTAAAGAATAAACATTTATGCAGTATTGTGGATCTTACACCTTCAGTAGGCTACAGTAATTTAGAGCCTTGTAAATGCAGCAACTTGTAAAAAGACTAGACTTATGGCCAAACAAATATCTTATAGCAGTGGTACTGGTTTCTAACCTTTTTTTGAAGCCACAGCCCTCTTTCACCAAACACCATTTTTGAAAATCCCTTCATGGGTATAAAATGTGGGAAGCAATGACAATTAGGGAATGCAACTATACTGAAAACTGATCATAATACAATTACTACACTGATATTTATTGATCTAATAATCTAATTTTACATTACAATTGCTACAATGGAATTAATACCTAAGTTTGTATGTTATTCAGTCCTCTCTCTGAGCACCCCCACAAAATTTACAATTGTCCACTGGGGGGCTGTAACACCCCATTGGGAACCACTGTCTTACAGGAATTGAAATACTTAATATGCAGTTTCTCTGATATAATATTGTAGATTCTTTAAGTTGATGAATGATCTTTGAAGGTTTCTTGAGATCCTTATTTTATAAGCACTCAAATGAATTTCTTATTACTGAGCCAGAAGTCCAAGTTTACAAGATAGACCTACCATATAAAAACCCCAATCAGAATCTAGCTAAGAACAGCCAGTAAAACATCTTAATAGTTAAAGTGATTACCTCTATATTAATTTAGCCAATCTGTACACAATGCATAGTTAAATTTATTAAAAAGATCTACTCCTACTGCTTAAAACACATAAGAAACAAACTTTCATCCTTGTTGAGAAATCCTATTAATTCAAAAACCTGCTGAATAACATCATATGTGAGCAATGATCTGTCTGTGCTCTGTCGATTGTGATTATTTCCACGCATAAATTTACGCATCAATGGAGATAAATTCCATTTGTTACTAGTGATTATTCCAGAATTATCAAAACTGCCATCACATCTGAAATAAAGGAAAGTAACAATTCAGAAAGGAAAACTTACGATGAATAAGACTAGACTTGGTGTAACACAAATTCCCCAATTATAAATTTTGATGAAATATTTGATTAATGATTAGGCATTAGGCTTATTATAAACAGAACTATAAGCATGATAGAGGATCAACTTTCTATATCTTTACTACCCTACTAAACATGTCAAGAAAATATACTTACTGATCAGTTGCATGATCGGTTGCAAATGAGAGATGCATTTTTATTAAAGTATAATACTGAGTAGGGTTTTGGAAACGAAGTGCTGACAGTAGTTCTGTAATATTTTCTTTCTTTGTACTTGAAGCCATTTTGCCAATTTAAAAATTATAATTTCAATTTCATTGTAGCTTCAAAGCAAAATTGTGTGTCCTGTTACATATCCAATTAGGCTAGTAGGCCAGCAACCACAGAGGCCAGGCACAGACAAGTGCAGGAGAAAACTTGGTAGCTAACCTCAGGCTACCATACTCTCTTCCAAAGTTAACTGCATAACTAGGCCTAAAAAAAACATTCGAATAAGATAGGCCCATAGTGTCATCTTAAAACCTGTAAACCTTGTGCTGAAAATAGCCTATTTAATAAAGACAATTAAAGCACAATGCTTAGTGGTATTTTCAAACTTATCCTACTTACACAGATCATAAGCCCTATAACTAGGTTAGGGGCTACATCGTGGCCAATGTCGTAACACCACTTCCCAAAGATCAGTGAAGTTAAGCGACATTGGGTCTGGGTAGTAGTTGGATGGGAGACCCGTCCTCCACACCCAGATTATGTAGCAACCAGTGGTTCGGATCCCACGTAAAGCTGTAGGTCCCCTCCATCATATACCTTAGATGTTGCGAAGGAGGTTAAACAACCCCAATAAAAAAAAAAAACTAGGTTAGCTAGTCTGAACAATAAAAAAAAAGTATATTATTATTTAAATAAAATAACATTCATTCCTGCAGCATTTATGAGGGTTTGTATCACACCCTTTGTCAAAAATAAATATATGGACATTCTATTCAGCAATAACTACACGTCTACTGCCGTTGCCTCCTGCTTCTCAAAATTATTTCAGAAACTTTTGCTACATTGACTAAATGATTAATTATGGACATCTCCTAACCAGTTTGGTTTTAAAAGGTCCCATTCAACTGACCTGTGTATTTATGTTTTCAGAGATTGTTTTTAGATATACTGTCAGTAATTCAACTATTTATAGTTGTTTTTTGGATATAAGCAAAGCATATGATCGAATGAATCACAATATTTTATTTAAAAAATTAGAAGACAGGAATGTTCCACCTGTTTTAAATTTATTGAAATTTTGGTACATACACCAAACTTCTACTGTTAGATGGAGCAATGTATTATCCAAATATTTTGGTTCCTCATGAGGAGTTAACACAAGGTTCCTTACTTTCTCCTCTGCTATATATATATATATATATATATATATATATATATATATATATATATATATATATACACTATATGATCAAAAGTATTCGGACACCGCATGGTTTTGGGAAAAATGGTTTTATTATGGCATTTAGTAACCAGTAGGTCCACCCTTTGCTTTTATCACAGCGTCAACACGTCTAGGCATAATTTCCACAGTTTTCGGTAAGTCTGTGCAGGAATGGCTCGCCATTCCTCTTGCAGAGCTGATGCAAGAGATGCAAGTGAAGCCGGGCGTGGTGTGCGGTTTCGTATCCGTCGCTCCAGTTCGTCCCACATGTGCTCGATTGGGTTGAGATCGGGGCTCTGAGCAGGCCAGTCTAACAAATCCACCTTATTTACACGAAACCAGTCCTGCACACGCCTTGCAGTATGGCAGGGAGCTCGATCCTGTTGAAACAAACAATGGCCATCTCCGTATATTGCCACAGTGTAGGGAGGGCCGAATTGTCCAGAACGTCGAGATAAACGTCAGCGTTCATGGTAGTGGGTATAACAACCAATGGGCCGAGCCCTAGCCAGGAAAAACAACCCCATACCATGATGGACCCTCCACCGAACTTCACCGTTGGACGTACACAGTCAGGAAGAAGCCGTTCTCCGGGCTGTCGCCACACCCAAACACGCCCATCAGACTGGAAGAGTGAATACCGCGACTCGTCGCTCCAAAGAACAGTTTTCCAGTCCTCCACGGTCCAGGAACGACGGGAGACACACCAGGCCAAACGACGCGTGGCATTAACTTTTGTAATCAGTGGCTTGTGTACAGCTGCTCTACCATAATAACCGAGTCTGTGCATCTCTCTGCGGATAGTTACAGTACTAACAGAGGTACCGGATGCTCTTCCTACCTCCTCAGCGATGGAAGTGGCAGAGGACGTGCGGGACTTCTTGACATGTCGTACCAGACTTCTTCTATCACGTTCCGTCAGTTTGCATGGTTGTCCGGAACGTTTTTTCGCGTTAGTTGCACCGTCGTGCTTCCATCTCATGATAACATCCGCTACAGTCGACTTTGGTATATCCTGTTTGGCTGCAATGTTCGTATAGAAACGTTACTTAAATAACATCCGATGACGAGTCCACGTTGGAACTCGGAGAGTTCACGTCCGCGCGGCATGGCTTCACAACAGTTACTGATAACTTAACAGAACACCTCAGCATTATAGTTTCGCCACGCTTTTTCCCAGCATACCTTTCGGCGAAGGTGATATTTGCAGAAATGCGGATTTTCCGGGGTGTCCGAATACTTTTGATCATATAGTGTATATATATATACACACAGTGAACCAAAAGTAGGTGGACAGTAGGTTGAATACGGTTTGTGTTATATTATATTATAACTATGGTGTTCATTATAACTATGGTGTTTGTGTTATATTATATTAAATATTATAACTAAATTTATTAAAATTTTATTTTGTATTATAGTATACAAAAAAATTAAATATGTATTCTCAAAATAAACGTTATCATTTACTGTCCACCTACATTTGGTTCACCCTATATATATATATATATATATATATATATATATATATATATATATATATAAATTGCTTCTCTTAATGAGGCAAGAGTGGATGCTGTACTGATGGCATGAAGATAAAAACTTGGTCTATGCCAATGATATGGTGTTAATAAGCCCTTCAGTGAAAGGTCTGGATCATCTTATGAAAATTTGTGAATCAGTCACAGAACCATGACATTAATTTTAATGTTACTAAAACTAAGGTTATGCAATTCCATCCCAAGAACTCAAATCAAACGGCTAATATTATTTTCAAATTGAGAGATGGAACAATAGAGCAGGTATAAGAATTAAGTATCTGGGTCAAACTATCACCAGCTCCTCGAGTGATGACTCAGACATAAGGAAACAATATCAAAGTTACTGTGATAAGGCAAACTCTGTACAAGCAAAGCTAAAGACACTCTTTTCCATACTTTCTGCACCAATATTTATGGGCAACGACTCTGGTTTAATTATAAAAAAGGCTCCTGCAGAACCCTAAATTTACTTTACAACAGATCCTCTAAACTGCTACACAAGTTACCTCCAAGATGTTCAGCTTCTCAAATGTTCACTAACTGCGATGTTCCAAGCTTCCCCAAGGTAACAAAGATGCACCCAATACAGTCTAATGCAATGAATTAAAAATCCAGACAACCCAATTGTCCAAGCTATTCATCAGTTCTGCTTTATGTCTTCTAAGACTGTGGACCTCTTGGTATGAAAATGCTTGTCTATAGCTCCACTTAACTCCCGCATTAGCCATCACATGAACATTTTATTTTTATGAAACTGCTGTTACTATTTATTATTATTTATCATCTCCTTGCGTGTATCATTATTTCTTTATTACTGTAGTATTTTTTTTAAATTTATTTATTGTTTAATTAGTTGTATCATTGATTACTTTGATAAGTACTGTACCTTTTTTTTTAGGTCAGGGGGGATCTGTCTCCTGCCAACAAACATTATTATTGTCATTATCATCATCATTTTTGTTGTCTTAGCAGTGGCTAGTTTTTTATTACTACTTGTTTCAGTACATATATTATTTTTTCTCTCTCTCTCTCTCTCTCTTAGTCATAATCTTCAGGGGGATTTTAAATTTATTGTTATTTGACTAAGCTTATTGCTTATTGCCCTCAAGAATATTATACTATTTTATGGGACTTATATCCTGCCATTAGCATCATCATATTCTTTACCTCTGAAATAAAGTTCTCTGCTAAATATGTAATATAAGTGAATTATATTTTAAACAACATCTTGGTTTAAATTTTAAGCCTGAAATGTTGAGGCTTTTGGAGCTGGATGTATATCAAAGTTAAAAACTTACGCATACTATCCCAAATCATTCAGATCAATGTACAAATTCATTAGATGACATTACATTTGGAAAACATGAAGCCACTCAGGCCTATCAAGGTTATCCAAGTCACAAATGATCTAAAGCTATATTTTATATTAAATTCTGCAAAATATAAATTTCAAGTCTGCTAATTAACAAACTAGTGACAGGGCTACCAAAGTTGCCTACATAATTTGAGCTAAAATATACATTATAATGTATACACAATTTACAAACTGTCTCATTCCTGAAAGAGTCTAATTATTTCTTAAAACTAACTAAGGAGCTACTATTTACCACATCATATGGCAAACCACTCAAAAAATCTACTACTTTATGACTAAAAATTTATTTTCATAGATCCAGTCCACGAGTATGTGTATTAATTTTCTCATTATGCCCTCTAGTTCTTCTATCAGACTCTAATAAGAAATACTTAGCTACTTACATCTAAATTGTTCAAACCTGAAAACATTTTGAACATCTGTGTCATATTTCCCCTCAAACAGCATCTCTCAAAAGTAAACATATCCAGTTCCTTTAATCTTTCCCTGTATTCCAATCTTCTTAAGTTAGGGATAAGCTTGGTTGCCCTACATTGCACACCTTCAAGCATATCAATATAATGTCTATAGTGAAGGGACCAGGCTTGAATGCAGTATTCTAAGAGGACAAACATAAGAATTATATAATTTAGAGAGAACTTCCTTACTTTTGTAACTAACATTTCTCTTAATAGCTATGTAACATTTAATTTACCTTATTTCTAGCCTCTAAGCAGAAAATTTTTGATCACTACTAACAATAATGCCAAAATGTTTTCCCTGCATCTCATAACTAAAGTTTTCATTATTTCTACCAAAATGGATGACTTTGCATATTTGAACAGTGAATTCCATCTGTCATTTACTAGCCCAGGCAACTAATCTCTCAAGATCTTTTTGTAGTTTATAAGAATTTTCTATATTTGTAATTGGGGCAACTACTTTTGTATCATCTGCAAATTTAGAAACTTTACTACCTACCCTATTCTCTAAATCATTTAGATATAAAATAAAGAGTAATGGACCTAAAACTGATCCCTGTGGTACCCTACTTTTTACTCTCAACCACCCAGACTCATGACCATTTGGAATTACTCTGTTCTCTGTCTTCTAACCACTTTTCTACCCAACTTATAACCAGGGCTGTGGAGTCAGAGTCAATTTTGGTGATGCTGGAGTCAGAGTCGGTAAAAATGTACCGACTCCGACCTCAATATAAATTTTAATAAAATATGTTTTTGTGTGATATCACTGGCAGCTATGGTGGTTAAACCACTTAAATAATAAACACAATGTTTTCCATTTCAGATACTAATGCCATTAATTCATTTTTTCTTTTCAGATAATATTTTTTATTTTTAATGCTTATTTAATTTCGAGTTCTTTCTAAATTTCATAAGTTTTTAACTTTCAAGTCTAAAACCCCTTTCACAATGGCAGAGACACTTCCAACAAAGTCTGCAGTTTTTTAATATTTTACAATAACCACAGATGGGAAACATTTCGTGTGTCAGTGTATGATAGAAGATGATGATATGATGATGAAAAATTACACTGGGGAACAAATTTCAACTTTTTGTCTATTGAATTAGATTTGACAGTTAGTTCTAGGTAATTTGGGTGCGCTGAGCACGAATTTTTACTCGGTTTTGCTCTATCAGGTCCTGATTTTGCTCAACACCCCTCCTCTTTCGTCGTATTCATAAAAAGGTTTTTTTCTCAATACTCGCTAAGTCTTTTTGCAGTTACACATTATGCAACTAGGTTTTTATCTAGGTATTTGTACCTATTGTTATGGTATTGTTGTATTATGTATATTTTTATATGTAACACCCTAAAAATATTTTTAATTTTGTCATTTTTAACCCATTTTAATATTAGTAAATTAAGCTAAAAATATCATAGAATTCTAAAATTTTCTCGAGCGTTCCTGTTCTCTGTAGAGTATTCTAGAGGGACAACTAAAATATATAAAAGCGACTCGTTTCCAGAGTTAATCAGTCAATTCAATCAGTCAGTCGAGTTAGTTAATTAAGTTCGGGCATTAACATAATTTTGAATTGGCATATGATTTAGTGAGTAATTTTGTCATCGTGATTTAATATAGTTGATTTAATTAGACGTAATTTATATTGTACCTACTCATCCGTGTTTCTAGTTTAATTTCATAGATTGTAAGTAGTACCTATTTCATAATAAGTACCTATTTAAACTAATTTTTGTGTTTATATTTCAGATTTTCTTAAATTTATATGAATTAAGGGCTTTAAATACCTTTACAAATTGGCAGAACAATCAAGCAATATGTCATCAAGCACTAGAAAGTTCAAATGCAAAAACAACCCTGATTCCTTCTGTTATATATGTGGAAATTTTACACTTCCACATCAACGAGCAAATATAACTGACTTCGTAAAAAGAGCTTACTTAGCTTATTTTGGCATAAAACTGGGGGACCAAGATAAATCGTGGGCTCCACATAAAGCCTGCACTATATGCATTGAAAGACTGCGACATTGGACGAAGGGTTCGGATTCAAAAATACCTTTTGGAGTTCCGATGGTAAGTTTATGATTTCATAAAACTACGTAATTTAATCACTAGTATACTGTAACTTACCTAAATGTAATTGTAACTTAGGTACATAAACAAAAATTTACAGAAAATGTTTATAAGAATCTCAAATATTGCATAAGGTTGAAACACATAGAAATGTTAAATGTTTGGGTGATAACTTTTGATAAAATTCATAAAAACAAGTCTCTCGTCGCTTTTGTTAACGCTTTACAATTTTTTTTCCATATCAGGTGTGGCGAGAGCCTACTAACCACGAGACCGATTGCTACCTTTGCTTTGTCAAGACTTCGGGCTTCACTAAGAAAAATAAACATTGTATCGAGTACCCAAATTTCACACCGCATACGACCTGTGCTACATTCAAATGAGATCCCCATTCCAAAATTTAAGGGTCTGCCAACTCAAGAATTAGTTGAAGATGTTCCTGAAAATATTGTTATGCACTTTGAGGAGTCAGACACCATTTTGACCCCAGCGTATTTGAAAGTCAAAACGATCCGCAAAAGTTTAACCAGGCCGAGTTGAATGATCTTGTAAGGGATCTAAATTTGCCAAAAAAGGCTGCGGAAATTTTAGCTTCAAGACTTAAAGAGAAAAACTTGCTTACTTCAAACACATACATTTCATTTTACAGAAAAAGAGAAGAAGAACTTGTTAAATATTTTAGAACAGAGGATAGTTTAGTATATTGCTGCGACATAGTTGGTTTGTTAAAGAAGATGGGGGTTGAGTCTTACGATGCAAATGATTGGCGCTTGTTTTTAGACAGTTCGAAAAGAAGTCTTAAGTGTGTGTTGTTGCATAATGGCAATCTATACGGCTCGATACCGATTGGGCACTCAACAAAATTAAAAGAAAAGTATGAATATAGAAAAGGTTTTAAATCTTATCAAATATAGGGAGCACGAGTGGATCATATGTGTTGACTTAAAAATGGTTAATTTTCTGCTAGAACAACAAGGAGGGTATACTAAATATCCCTGCTTCCTTTGCTTATGGGACAGCAGAGCCAAGGAAGAACATTATTTCAAACAAATCTGGCCAGCACGAACACACTTACTGTCGGAGAAAAAAACGTAATTAATCCACCTTTAGTGAGTAGAGATAAAATCATATTTCCTCCTCTGCATATAAAACTAGGCCTCATTAAACAATATGTAAAAGCTTTAGATACGAACGGCGAGTGTTTCAAATACATAACTTCAAAATTTCCAAGTTTAAGTTATGAAAAAATCAAGGCGGGAATTTTCGACGGTCCACAAATAAGAACAATGATTAAAGACAGCAATTTTCCTAATGTCATGAATGAACGCGAAAAAAATGGCTGGTTCTCATTCATGGACTTGATAGAAAACTTTTTAGGCAATTATAGGGCAGATAACTACGAAGAAATCGTAAAAAAACTTTTAAGGGACTACAAAGAGTTAGGTTGCAATATGAGCATAAAAATGCATTTTTTGAATAGCCATCTTGACCAATTTCCAAGTAATTTAGGTGATGTAAGTGACGAACAAGGGGAGAGATTCCACCAAGATATAAAATTATGGAGGAACGGTACCAAGGCCGCTGGGATTCCCACATGATGGCTGATTACTGCTGGTGCTTGAAAAGAGACCTGCCATCAACAAGCAAATACGCTAGAAAGTCTTACAAAAGAAAATTTTTGCCACAGTGAAAGCTTCATATCTGTTTGTTTTTTTATTTTAAGTTATTTCTATCGTTATAATGTAATTTTACTGTAGTTTGAACTGCTTGTATTCATGAAACTTAAAAAAAAAATTTAACCATGACTTAATTTTTTAGTCCTAATTTGAAAAATCTGGAAAATGGCACATAGGCTGTCGACAAGAATCAGGACCTGATAGAGCCAAACCGAGTTGAAATTCGTATTCAGCGCACCCAAATTACCTAGAATCAAGTGTCAGATATCATTCAATAAAATACGTGTTGCCCAGTGTTATGTGAAGCAAAAATCAGTGGTTTTACTGGCTCTGATAAAAATGCACCAACCAGAGCATCAAATTTGAAAAGACATTTGCAGTGTTTCCATCCCAAAATTTTAGAAGTTGTCATTGAGAAAGATAGTAATAAAAACCTTCCAACTACTTCAAAGTTAACAAAAGATCAGAAATCTACTGAACGACAAGCACCACTTACAAGATTCTTTACTACAGACAAAGTTATCATAACAATGACCACAGATGATGATGCTTCACGTGGTGGTGATGAAATGCCTCTTGTGTAATTATCATCATAGCAGATTTAGAATTAATATACCATCGGAGTCGGATAGACAAAAATTGAGGAGTCGAAGTCGGTTTTTTATGTGCCGACTCCACAGCCCTGCTTATAACCAACCCCACTATCCCATGAGCTTTTAATTTATATAGAAGTCTTCTTGTAGAATGTTGTCAAATGCCTCACTAAAATCCAAATAAATAATACCTATATCATGTCCATTATCTACCTGATCAGTTACAAACTCTAAAACGTCTAAGATCGTACAAACAAGACCTCCTTGATCTAAATCAATGTTGTGAACTTGAAATAAGATTAAAATTTTCCAAATGATCTTAAATATTATTCTTTACTGGCTTCTTGACCCATCAAAAAATGACAGGTTAGAGCTTTGTAAAACCCCCTTGGGTCTCTCTCTCTCTCTCTCTCTATATATATATATATATATAATATATATATAGGGTGTCCATAAAGTCACACATCACACATGTAGGAACATAAGCAATGTCTATTTATTTATGTCTCCATCAGGCCAAATATGTTGAAGAACATTCAAAGAAATCTGCTTTTTCATTTATGAACATGTTTTAAGATTGGTGGGAATCATTTCAAACAAATAAATAAAAAATAAATAAATAACGAAATAAGTGCATTTTCCTATAATGTGTGACTTTATGGACACCATATATATATATATATATTTATATATATATATATATATAGTGGATTCCGGTTAATTGGGACATATCGGGACTAGAATACTTTGGCCCAATTAAGTGGCTGCCCCAATTACACAAAGTTGCATGTAAAGAGTTAAAAAGGTATACATAAGACAAAAGACAAACTTTCCATTTATTGAGTAACAAAAATACTTACTGTATATGAACTGAAACAAATGGTGCAAATCAGAGAAAAATATTTACCCTAAAAACAAATTTGATTCATGTACGTATTAAACACGCATGTAGTTCTTAACAGTTAATGACATTAGAGGAATTTATCGAGTGTACCCTGCCGTGTTCTCTTGATTGACTGCAACTGAACAAAATCAGCGCAGGTATCTAGTGCAGATATAGGACTGCCTTCATTGCCTTCCTGCATAAATAGCGTCGTAATCCAGCAATAAATTTCCTGGCATCCTGGTTAGTCATTCATTCAAGCTCAGGTGTGTCATCCTCATCACTTTCCTGGTCTTCTGATGTCTTCTGGTGTTTTGCTGCAATTTGTTCAACAGTTGCGTCCTCACAATCTTCATTTTCATTATAACACTAAAGACTATTGTCAATGCATGCAAACTCTTCGTAGTTTCTGACGTGTTGCACTTCCAAAATGCCGTCATTTTCACTATCAACCATATTTGGCATCTCCAAGCCTGAGTGTTTAAAACCACAGTGAGCAAAGCAGTTCTGAATGGTCTTGATGCTTATTCCTTACCAACTATTGGCAATAAACTGTACTGCATGTAAAAGATTAACCCTTGCACTGACTTCCTTAGCTGTTGAAGATGATGTCATTAGATTTTCTTCAATTGCTTCAAGGATGTAGTTTACCAACTTTCTGCTTTACAAGGTCTTCAAATTTTTTATGATTCCCATGTCCATTGGCTGCACCAAGGATGTGGCATTGGGAGGCAGAAATTCCAGTTGGATATTTTTCAAAAAATCTAAATGAGGGTGTGCTGCACAGTTGTCAAGAAGCAGCAGAATTTTTCTCAACTTCTGTTGTAATTCCACAGCCCAATTAAACGGCATGGTGTCCCAAATAAGCGAAGCAAATTCTGGTTATATTCTCATTAACCGGAATCTACTATATATATATATATATATATATATATAATTATTATGCACCCATACTACTACTAAGCATTACCAAAAGAAAGAGACTGGTTTTTATTATTAACAATTGTTTCTCATGCCTTTCCTGTGAATGATGTTAAACTAACAGGCCTATAATTTCCTACTTCCTTTTTTATAAATACAGTACCTAGGTACTACATTTGCTTTTTTCCATTCATCTGGTACCTCTTCATAATTAACAGACCTAGCAAACAAAAGTTAGTACCAGATAAGCTATCCTTCCCTTCTCTGAGAATCCTAGCATATATATTATTAGGTCCAGCAGCTTTATTTGACATTGAATGAATCACTTGCTTATCATCCTTCCTTATATGAATCTTGTCAAGAATGTGAGCTCACAAAGTCTAAAGAATTAAAACCAGTTATTCAAATTTTCTTCAGTAAAAAACAGAGCTAAAATAATTGTTAAAAACACCAACAATATCCTAATAATTTTCAAATATCTTTTCATGATGTTCTATTGGGCTAATCCTATCATGCTTTGTATTACTGTATTTATAAAAAGTAGAGAATTTCTTTGGATCTTTATTGCTATTTCTAGCTAGATTTATTTCACCATGCATTTTGTTCTTCCTAATGAAATATTTAACATTTCTTAAATGCCTATAATTATCCAAGTCAACAAGGCTATTCACTACTACTAAATTCCCTGAATGCCCTTTTCTTATCTTTAATCATTTTAGCTATTTCCCTATTCCACTACAAAGGTTCCATTCCCTAAGCTTGTTACTAATTACTAACAGTTCTGAAAGGAATATATCTACATTGTATAGCCTCTAAAATTTCTTTCACCTACCTCAATAGCATTTTTATTGGCAAATTCATTATCCCACTTTACTGAGCCTAACAACTCCCTAAATTTATTATAGTCACCCTTTGAGAAGCAAGGGACTAGAATCACTAGTTGGTCATTGTTGATTAGATCCCTATTTAATTCTATCTTAAAACATAGATCAAATGGTCACTATTCCCTAATGACTCTCCTACTGCAAGTTCCCTAATAAGCTCATGATCATTGGAAAGAACCAGATCAAAGATTGCTTGATCCCACGTTGGTTTGTCTACAGATTAGATTGGAAAACACTCATTATAGCAGTCAATGAAAAAGTTACCTTCCCTGTTATTTTCTTCTGAAAGCCTCCAATCTATATGAGGGAGGTTGAAATCTCCCATAATTAATAATCTAGCACTACAACCATTATTTATTTCTTGAACCATACTGTCATCAACTTCCTGCATTTGGTTTAGAGATCTGTAAAATTAACCAATCTGAATATAATGTTTGCCCAAAACACAAATCGCAACCCAAATTGATTCTATCCTAATGTCTAATTTAATACCATCATTCTGAACTGAAGTTAAATCATTCTTAATGTATAAGACCAAACCACCCTCCTGCCTATCCATTCTCTGATAAATATACATTGTATAACTATTTAACTCGTACTCTGCTCCAGACGGTGTCCGGCGAATTTGTCTACAACAATTTGTCTAAAGATACAATTCATCTACAGATACAGTTTAACTACAATAATTTGTCTACAGATACAATTTGTCTAGAGAAACTATTACTATTATTATTTTAAAAAAATGATGATTGGTTAGGTTAAGTCATGATATTTTCGTATGTTTTAACAGTTTTTAACAGTTTTTCGTATGTTTTTTTAAATAATATTAGTAATAGTTTCTCTAGACAAATTGTATCTGTAGACAAATTATTGTAGATAAAATTGTATCTGTAGACTAATTGTTGTAGATAAATTGTATCTTAGACAAATTGTTGTAGACAAATTCGCCTAAAAGCGCTCCAGACATGGGGTAATGGTAATACTAATAGACTGTTACAGGATTTTTCAAGTAGCTAATAGTAATAGTAATAGATCATAATTTTTTGGCTGTAATAGTAATAGTTGCAATGGACATATTGTGTGAACAAAGAACTGAAAAAATTAACTAAATCTGCTTGAAACTAAAATAAACATGTATGTGAACTAATATTGTGGAAAATTTTTTCTTCAATAAAGTAAAATTTATCAAGACCTACAGTGTCTGAAATTGTAATGATTTGGTTGAAACAAATATTTGTTAACACACTGCTTCTAATTACATTTAAATAGACATAAAGATCCTTTTCAAATGAGTGAAGTACCCCACATACAAAAGTAATAGTAATAGATGAAAAATAAAGCAATAGTAATAGAAGAAATCAAAAGTAACAGTAATAGAAACCCAGTAATAGACCCCATGTCTGCTCTGCTCTAATGTTATTGAATGCTGCCTCACTTATCCAAGTCTCACTAATACAGATTATATCAGATTTTCACTAATCATAACTAATTCCATTTTCTTATTCCTAAGACTCTATGCATTCATATAAAACACTTCAATCCCTCAGTTTTAATTGGTTCCCTATCTTTAGCTAGATAGCTGATATGCCTATTCCTGACAATCTCTATTTAAGATGAACAGATCATACCCAAATTGGAATACTGCCTAGTCCTAACATGCCCATATGAAAAAGAAGACATTAGACAACTAGAAGGGATTCAGAGAAGCTTCACAGCCAAGATCAATGGGTGCAAAGAACTAAATTACTGGGAAAGGTTACACAAATTAAACCTATATTCACTGGAAAGGAGAAGATATATATACACCATTATTTACACTTGGAAATTAATGAAGAAACTAATCCCTAATCTTACTCTGAACCCTGTAACTCCCCAAACAACAGGGGAAAATAGAAAAGGAAGACTGTGTCATGTTCCCAAATTAAAGGCTAGACAGAACATCCTTAACCCTGAAAGAAAATATTTTGTTGTGAGAAGATCAAAACTGTTTAATCAGCTGCCCAAAGACCTAAGGAACATGAGTGGTGTTGCGATGGACATCTTCAAAAGATTAGATGCCTAGCTCAGAACAATCCCCAATGATCCAGGCATACCTGGCTATGTGAGGTGGAGAGTACAAGAAACCAACTCACTACTTCACCAGGCCAACTCAAGAGGAGGGGTGACAAGTTTGACCTTCATGAAATGAGGAATCATCACATGGAACATTTGAAAGGTTGAAAGTATTTACTTTATCTATACCCTGATGCTTTATGCATCAGGGTTGGTGATTTTTTTATTTAAAAAATCAGATTTATTTGATTTTTTCTCCATGTTCAAGATACACTGAAACAACAAGTCACAAAAGATCATTTTCATTCCTATAAGTTCCTGTAGCACTAATAACGAAGTAATTGAAGCAAGCTATTGTATTAGCTATATAAACAGCTAAGTCATCTTTGAAGTTGGATAAGAAATGTAAAATTGCAAGTTAGGCTATGAGGACTTACAGTACTGTATATCATTCCTTTTGTGTGTTTCTTCATTTGATTTTTCTCTCTTTATTCCCATTTGACAACATATTTTTTGACATATTTATTTCTACATATATATAGGGGTGGGCAGTCAGTCACCTGCAGAAAGGTTTGGAGTTCTCCTCTAGGCCATTTCTGATTAATATTACAGACCCAACTTCACTATGTAATTATTCAAAATAATTCCTTCCAAATATCAAAAAAATTGCATTAATGCTGAATGGATATTTTACATCAACATATTTGTGTGACTCACATTTTCAAGCATGAAATGAATCAAATCAAAAAATAAAAGTGTGCTCACCAAAGAATACCTTGATGACTGTACGTCTCTCAGCTGTGATGACTTACACACCAAATTATAAATTACTGGTTGATCAGATGCAACCTAGATGTTTGAATTTGTCAAAATGAATAAATATATAATTGTTAATTTGGAATTTAAGCAATAAAACTCTTATTATTCATATTTTTGCTTTACCTCAACCAATGCCCTTTTATAAAGTATTTCTAAATTATATATACTGTATAAAAACGAGGTAATTTTTTACTATCAGTCCGGTCTCTGGAAACTGAAAATAAAGTTTACCATAAGACTCTCTACATTTTTTTAAACAACTTTTATTAAGTACAATATGAAGGCAAATGCCGATTAAAGCTATAAAATTAATGTTAATAAATTTTTTTTTGAGCGATAAAATCGCGGATCATGTTTTTGGGAGTGATAAAATGGCTGATCCCACAAAGGTTAGGAAGGTACCGCTAACAAAATTGGGTGGTTTGACCTGAACTCATAAGATTTTAGTGTCACGATGGCGTTGGTTTGCGATGGTTGTAATTATTCAGTGTGTTTAGCTTCATGCAAATTTTTTGATGATGAAGAGGCTGCATTTAATTTTTATGTAGAACACGGTGTATTGCTAAAAGAATTTATTTGCCCTAAGAAAAACAAGGAAGATATTGTTTGTGGTAATAAGTGTGTGTGTGATAAAAACAGAAAAGCATTTCGTTGCCATAGGTCGTGTGCGTGATAAGAAACGGAGAAGGGGAACACGCAAGGTTAGGTTAGGTTAGGTTAGTAGTGTTTAGTTTTACGGTATATATAATATATACAGTGAATGGATCTTTTACGTTTGACTGCCACCATTGAAACACAAGAGGTGAGTGCCCCCAGCCTTCTTTACTTAGCCTTATAAGGCTAACTAACGAAAATATCACGACCTAACCTAACCAATCGTTAGGTCAACTGTACGACCTTGATGATTGGTTAGGTTAGGTCGTGATATTTTTGTTAGTTAGCCTTATAAAGCTAACTAAAGAAGGCTGGAGTTTAATTATGTTTCAATGGCGGCAGTCAAACGGAAAAGATCCCAGTGAATATATACAGTGTTCGTTTTACTACATATATATAAATGTATATATATACCTTTTAGGTCACTCATGTTGGCTGTTTCTACAATTTCCATAATTTATATATCAATGGATTCGTTTTTACATCGCGAATGCGCCATAGGTAGTCTCTACTGAAGGAATTACCCGCATTTTAGGGTATTTTTTCACACTTATACCCCAAAACAAACTGTGTCCTAACTTAGTTTTGGGTCAGTTCCCTCACTTGAGACTATCCAAATCGCATTCCTGGTGTAATAACGAATCCATTGATCTAAAAATTATGGGAATTGAAGAGACCGGAATGATAGTAAAAAATTACCAAACTTGATATCATATATTATTATTAGCCCACTGGTAAATTTCTAGATTGAAAGTTGCCCTCGACACTGAAAACTATGCCCATCACTGCTCTCGTGTATTCTAAGGTAGTATACCATGTTATGACGTTTATCAGACATTCCTTCGTGTTATCCTGTTGAAACTTGCACAGTTGTCAGTGCTCCACCACACTTTAGAAATATATATATTTTTTATTTAAGTTTTAAGTCCATAATTCTTTGCTTTGGGTCAGCAAATTAAACTATCATGACCAGATGACCTTAAATGTTTTCTTGAAATGAAATATTTGTTTTATATCAAATTGGTGGGACAAATTTAAATTAATTATTGATTAGGCCAGTGGCTAATATGATTTTAATTAATGTTTAAAAAAAGGTTAAAACAGATATCTTAATTTGTCACTATAATCAATAGAGCTATAAGTAAATCCTATAACCTTGTTTTATTGAAAAATAAATAGCAAAGTTCATTACCATTCTCATGTATTACCTATACTGTAGTGATTATTTAGTAGTTTTTGCATTTTATCATTTTTATTCATATAGGTACTGATTTAAATCATTGCTTTTTTTTTTTCAAAAAAAATCATTCAATTTAAGTCATTATTTAAATCAACCAACTCACCCGCCTCCTTTCATAAAAATTATCTCACTAAACTATGAACTCAACCTCTTCACTACGTAGCATCCTAACTTTATCATTTAAGGCTAAAATTCTACTTGTAAATTCCATGCTTACCCCAACCCTTCATAAAATGGTCACTACATAACACTCGCTCTGCCTATTTTTTTAAAGTTTTTATCAATTCTCTGTAGCTACCTTTGTTTAACTTAAATCTACCACCTTTATCCTTGCTTGGTAAATCATTTATACCTACATGAATTAAAATATAACCTCAATTTTCAGGCAACTTCTTCACTACCTCATTGACTTTAGAAATATTACCCTACCTCCTAGAATACATTTTTTTTTGTGGGTTTTCCTTTCCTTATTACAAAATTCATTGTCCTGATTCCTAATAATAGAGTCCCCAACCATGGTAAATTCACATTGCATTGCTTCATCTGGCAAGTTCTTTCATTTTTGGTGCATAAAATAGAGGCTACAAATAAGGTGGCAATCTATCTTTTGTTTTAGGTATGTAAAATCAAAAGATCACCAAAATGCTCTCTGAACTGTGTTTAGAGGCTACAAATAAGGCAAATAAAATGTAGGGATGATCAGTAATTTTGGATCTTTTCCTTTATAGCACCCCCAATTTCTTCTTTTGAGTTAGTAACAATTTTGACACAGAAATATTTTTGTTAAAACTAACAAAAATGTCATGACTTAACCTAACCAATCGTTAAGAGTGTACAGGTGACCTAACCAGACATTCAATTAACCTAACTGGGTATTCCCATAGATTTAATGAAAATAATCACAACAACCTTACCAACTAGTTAGGTTAATTGAATGCATGGTTTCAACCATATTTCTGTTAGTTTTATTTGTAGCGTTGATTTTATGTACCTAAAATGAAAGATTGCCCTTCATCTAAATTCCGAAGTATCTGAAACCTATTGCTAGGTGCTACACAATTACTATTCTCTCTAATCTTATTTCTTCACTGACTTTTGACTTCGTGACATTCATCAGGCCTAACTTCACTTGGACCTGCATCCTTATCACTAACACTTGGCTTAGGCTAAACTTTGGTAAAGATTTGGTTTAGCACCAGGAACCCAATTTTTACATGAAAATAGGTTTTTCTAATGTATTTCACTGTTTCATGCAAATGTGACCTTCATTTATTGCGCCTCTTATGCAAAATGTGTAATAAATAAATTATTTAATAGTTTCATCTTATTAATCTATCACACAGTTTAAGCCAGATAATGTTAAAAGAAAGGGATTTAATGGGTAGGGGTGTGTGTGTATGTATGTATATTAGGGTGTCCCAGCCTCACATGTGAAAATAAAAATTTGCAAGAGTCAAATCGCACACCCCTTTAATTAATTACACTTGAAGAAAGGAAAAAATGGGCGAAATTTCATTGGCCTATTAGGAGGGGAAGGGTCCCCTCATTGACCTTGTTTATTCGACCCTATATGAACAAACGTAAATGCTCAGCATTAATCATTCTAGAATGGAAGAATGAAATGTAAATTCTTTCTAATGACTAAATTAAAGGAAATGGAAATTCTTCCTAATGGCACATTTCATTTCGGGGGACAGAGGATCTTTTTGTCTGCTGAGGGGAACTGCTGGCGGTGGTATTCGACGACTTGGTACACGAGCTGCCGTTCCTCCTCGTTTTTTGTCAGGCCCTCGTTGAAATCTTCCGCCAGTTTCACCGCCTGTTCTGCCACATCGTTCACAGACTTCAACGATGGTGCACATCCTTCGAGATCTTTGGGGGTTTTTGGAACTGGCAGCTTCAGGTAATGAAAAAGGTTCTGAGTCCTTTTCGTGACCAAGGTGCTCAAATCCGACCGTCTCACGGTCAAGACACTCTTTCCTTCCAGCCGATGCAGATCTTTTGGGTTTTCGGTCTTGTGCAGGTTTTGGAGCATGGCTGTCTTCTCTGCATCGGTGGTTTTGGAGGAGAACATAGCGAGTCCGGCTAAATCTTCGCTTAGGTACCAGAGGTGGCCCCGGAATTTCGTCAATGCAGCGGTACCTACATCATGATCCACTGCCTTGTACCGCTCTAGGTCCTCCAACAGCTCCAGGTCATTGACGGGCGCGTCCGCCGTCAATGGAGCCTCGAACCACCTCTGGAGGTAGATGGTGACGGCAAAGACATTTATCCTGCGTAGTGACCGGACCTCGTGAGTGGTCAGGTGGAATTGGCTTCGGAAGATGAACATCTTAAGACAGTAAATGCCTTTGGCCATCCACCTGGCCCGGTGGTATGCTCCAGGACGATTGTACCGGAGATCTCGTTTGCCATGACCATCGAGGAAAACCAGAGTGAGGATCAGGAACTCCCGGTAATCGTCTCTTGGGTGGCCAACTTCAAGCTGGTCTTCAACGAAGTGGACAATCTGCTCTTTTTTCAATGCCACCCATTCCGAAAGGATGTCGCTTGGGCCATCGCCGTTGAACGGAGAAGCCTGCTTCTGGTCGATGAACTCCCATTGGGATTTGAAGCGAGCGAACAGCGCAATTTCAGGGCCAGAAGACCTGAAGAACAGGTCAAAGACTGAGGTGATTACCAATTCCATCATGTGGTGTCTGCAAGCCAGGAAAAGAACGTGGCAGTCCATTTGGTCCTGGATAATCGTACAAGCGCCGCTGTGAATACCGGTATTCGCCGCTGTTGTGTCGAAGCAGAGACCGGCAATCCATGGTTGAACTTGCGGCCAATCATCCAGCACCTTCAGAACAGCTCCAGCCATCCGCTGTCCCGTGCTGTCAGGGATTTTTGGGATCACCAACAACTTCTCAAGATTCTTCCCACTGACCAGCACTGGTATGCGATCCGATTTCCCTCCATCCGAATCAGGGAGGAGTTTGCCATCAAAGTGGATGACAAGCGGTGTATCAGGATTGAACTCGGTCTTGATTCCGGCTGCCAAGTTCTTCCTGGACTTCTACCATGAACGGTGAAGACTTGATTTGGACAAGGTGACCGAGGATAACTCAACTCCCGCAGCAGCGAGTGCTGGAGCCACAATGTGCATTGCTTAGCGTACTGAGGTTCCAGTTTGATCCAGGGCTGCAGCAAAATTGGGATATTGGATGATCCTCCTTGCCGACACTTGGCCGTCCTTGGGAGTGGATCGAGGAGCCGAAGGACCAGGAGAGGAATATTGGACATCATCATTGGATGCTTCGGCCATGGACTCCGAAGAAGAAGAAGAAGACCCACTTTTCACCGCTCCTTTTGCTTGCAGTGAGTCCATCTCTTCGCGGCTTTTCTTCTTCCTCTTCTCTTCAGCTGCTCGGCGTTTCTCCCGCTCCGCTGCCCTGTGAGCAAACTCCAGGTCCTCTCCTCTAATGTACATCTTCCGCACAGTTCGCTGGTCATTCAGAAAGTCTCAATCTTCGGGGACTTTGATGAGTTTCATGGTGTTGGCATGAGCTGTTTCGAACAGTGTATTCAGGTTGGCTTGGAATCCCTTTTCCTGCTCCAGTTGCTTCTCTCCCCCACGTTTTCGGTTTCTGGCAACCTTCTCCTAGTCCGTGGAGAGGGCCTTGATCCTCTCGACGCACTTGGGCTTGTGGGAGGTCGGAATAGATGCCCGCGCCCACACCACCATAACCTCATCAGCTACCACATTGGCAGCTTCCGCCGTGGACGTTTTTTTCTTCGGAGTGAAGAACAACAGACGTCGAAGAACATCTCCCACTGTTGGGAGTTGACACAGCGTTTCCAGGGGTTCATTTTGCAACACCCCCACCAACCACACAGTCTCCTGCTTTCTTGTATCCATAACCTGAAAAGAAATATGCTACAATTAGTATAAGGTAGAGAGTAGCCGTTCAGCAATAGTAACACATGGTTTGAGGGGACCCTTAAAATTAAAGAACACGAATGAAATTCATCTTGCTGGGATGTTTTCACGAGTGGAAGAAATTAGGGGTGTGTGCATGATAAACTTCAGGAACAAAAAAATTGGGACACACTAATGTATATATATATATTATATATATATATATATATATATATATATATATATATATATATAATATCAGGGATGGGTTCAAGTACTGGCGGCAGTACTTGTGGACAAGTACAAGTACTAAAGGAAAATTCAAGTACAGAGTTTTTGCATAATACTAAGTCCAAGTCCAATTACATAATGATGTACTTAAGTATAATTACAAGTACATTTTTATAGGTAGTTTAATAAAAATCTTTAAATCAGATCTACATACTCGTAAGTTTATTTCAAATTAAACAATTAAGGAATTAATAATGGTAATGATTAATTTATTGATTAATATTTATCCATAAATGAATACTGGTATCCAAGTTTGAATGAAAATAATAAAACACAACTGTTTGCTCAGTGCATTCCGTGCTATCTGTAATAATTCTGAAAATAAAGAAAATATTCTCATTGGTCAGAAGTTACACAATACAGTACCGGTACTCAGAATAAAAGGAAGGAAACAATTGAGCAATTTGGTTTGCAATAATTTATAATAGAAATAATTTATCAACAATGAAAATACAATTGCAATAAAATAATTACTTTGTTGACATTAAATAAACATTTAATTTTGTTTACATGCAACATGTACTTGAAAAGTACTTGATTTTTCAAGTACTTATGGGCTAAGTACAAGTACACTGACTATTTAAATCCCAAGTACCAGTACAAGTACACAAAATTTTGCACTTAAGTACAAGTACTTGAACCCAAGCCTGATACCCACCCATTAAATCCTGGAAACCCAATTTTTGTATGAAAATAGGTTTTTCTGATGTATTTCACCATGTTTCATGCAAATGTGACCTTCATTTCTTGCACCTCTTATGCAAATATGTAATAAATCAATTATTTAATAGTCTCATCTTATTAATCTATCAGACAGTTTAAGTGGGATGTTAAAAGAAACAGGGTTGGCACCAAAGTAGGTGGCCCAGTTTTCCTCACCTAGGTTTTTTTTTTTTTTTTACACTTGAAAAAAACTACTATTTTGCCCACTTAACTGGGTTTTTTCAAATATTGCTTTTAATCACAAATATTCAGGTTAATTTGAGCTTAACCATACATAAAACATTTAGTTATTTATAAATAATTACCAATAAATTAAAATAATTCATGTATTCATACATTGTGCATTGGAATATTTTAATATAATGCTTTAATGGATAAAAACTTAAGAATTGAATGTATCAGTTTGCTGAAAATAAACTGGCTTTAGTGAATTATAGATCCTCATCTCCTGCACTCTGCTTAGTTTAAAAAAAAACTATTATACATTATACCAAAGATAATTTTATTTTAATAAGCTATATATCTAGCTTCATTAGCACAACAAAAATAAGAAGTTTTAGTTTATTTTAAGCCATTCAATCACTCAATTTTTACAAAATAATAATTCTTTCATTAAATACTTTTTAATCTTGTATTTTAAGGTACTTTAAGGTAGCTACTTTACTTTTACTTTATAATAATTTATACATCCCGGAACTACACCCTTGAGTATGCACACAATGTTCTTTCTACCCAGATTCTCTATAATTTTATATATATGATATATTGAGTTTCTAATTTATGGTGTAATTGTAGGCTGCTTTAAAATGTACCTTAAAACATAATACAGGATAATGCTCTAAAATTAATTCAAATCTTTGTGATTCATCTGCAAAAATTCAAAATAAGAAAACTCTTTCCTCATAGACATAAGTATTGCAAAAAATACTGACAATCAACTTCGAAAAAAAAAAGTATAACTTTCTTCTCCCACTGCCTGAAGTCTACTGATCTTCTCATAAGACTATACCAGGCTCTCCCCAGTTACATGTCGAAACAGGTCCAAGGGTGTAACAAGTTTGAACAGGTCCAACACTGTAACAGCCCAATAAGCATATATAATCTTATAGTAAGAAGCTATTATGATATTTTATTTGGAAAAACCCAGTTTAAGTTTAATAATTTGTAAAAATAATGATTGATACTCTCTGTTGATTATAGTAAGTAAAAATCAATCATTATTAACATTTATAGAGCATATAATTTTATTATTATTTGCTTTTATACTATTATGATACAATTTTGAAAAAACCTGGGTGGGTTACTTTTTTTTTAATGTGGGTTTTTTGACAACCTTGAAAAGAAGGGGGTTATATATATATATATATATATATATAACCAAGCCTAACCTAATCTAACCCTTCCACAATACACCATGTTTTCACTTTTTTTTTTAAATATTGATATCCTGTGACCAGTGTTGTTCAAACAATGCTGAATAACCACATAGTAGTGTAGAGAACACTGTTGACACCCACCCTGCATGACGACCGAATTTCAAATGATTTCAAACTGGTCAAACCTATTTTCAATGCAAAAATTGGGTTCCCAGTGATAAACCAAATCTTAACTGTATTTCCTGTATTAGACTCAGTTTCTGGCCTAACTGTTCCATTAATCTCACTAGTTACATTATCAATCATAGGGCCAACTAACTTAGGCCCACTGGACTCTGAGCTAGCAGCTTTCTTAAACCTTGCCTTGAGATGCGAGATAAAGTGAGATCAAGCGAGATGTGGGACTAGGCCAAACCAGCTCTCAAACTAAAAAGGATCTATTCGCCATTCAAGTTTTATTGGCATTCTATGTTAAGCACCTCTCCTAAAGTAAGTAACTTAGTGCACAGCTCATATTTGATGGCAGAATTAACCGAATTTACAACTAGGATCTGACACTATATGTCATCGAATGTTAACTTTGCTGAAGCAAAGAGCAGAGTGAAACCGCCATAAATTTTATTTTTTCTCACTTTTCTTCTTTGTCGAAGTAGTTGCTCATGACTTGGATAACTCGATAGGCCCCAGTCTCTTCATGTTTTGCAAATGAAATGAAATGAAATGTTGCATGGAATTTCAGGATGGTCCGTTTAATGCATGTAGCGGGGCTTAAAGTGTACAAAAATCTGAGCCACCACGGCTCGGTGACTCATATGCGAGCAAGCAAGGAAAAATCTCATTACATTATATTTCATTTGGAAAACATAAAGCCACTGGGGCAGGCCCGGATCTAGAAGAATGGGGGCCCGTGGCTACTTTTTTTTTTGGGGGCCCCCCTTGGCTACAATTTTTATTATATAAGGATTAAGGTTTTCAGAACAAACATATTACTTTACTTTATTTATTTAGTTTCAGAACAAACATATTATTCTCCCTACCAAAAACCTCATCTTCCCCACGCAAAGGCAACCCACGTTCAGCACAGTACAAAATCACATTGAGCGAACGCTCCAGAATGGATACCCAATAGCTTTTCTCCATCCTGAGGCTTGTTTCAAGTTTCTCATCAATGCAGCCTTGCGCAAGAAACACGTTGTGCAAATGCAATTGTAGAATTCCAGTGCATTTGTGTTTTTTCATGTCGTTCCATCATTAGACCAGCATGCTTCCAGTTATCAAATCCATTGACGAAATCAGTATTTCCAGCTGAGAATAGGCGGCAGTAGAAGCAAAAAGCTTTACCAGTTGCGGGTGAGTAACAAAGCATGAACGTTCTGTTTTTTCCTTTGTCAATGGATGCACGCGAATAAACATATTTTGTCCAAAATAACGATGCTGATCTTTGTAACCACGCTTTGATGCTGAGAAATTGGCGTCCTTATGCTGGCAGCGTAACCGAAGTGGACATTTTCCTTCTCCCGACTCAGATTCAATTAGTTGAGCTTGTATCTCTGGTTGTACAGGCTGCAACCATAGTCCAACATCCAACACAAAATCAGCGGTTTCGGATTGCTGCGACGTTGAGGCCCCTTCTGTTTCCAAGGTAGATGAAGGGACATTTACAGGGACAGACGCTGGAACAGCTTCATGGATAGACGAAGTAGCACCTTCAGTGACAGGCGAAGCAGAATCTTCAGAGCCAGACGTAGTGGCAGTAGCCGCAAAGTACTGTTTAATAGACTTTGTTTCTGCGATGACCTTCTGTAGAGACTCAGCTTTTGCAGTAGCCTTCTTTCGTTTGCTACTTCCACTTTCGTAAGATCGCTTAGACATTTCACCTCACAATAAAAAATCTGAAATAATAATAAATGTAAAAACCTAAAATTAAAATAAATAATGTAGAAAATTTGGGGGCCCCCCTCAAATGCGAGGCCCGTGGCTGCAGCCCACATAGCCCACCCCTAGATCCGGGTCTGCACTGGGGTCTATCGAGGTAATCCAAGTCAAAAGCAGAACTGTTCTAATAATTAAATATGAAAAATGTATATAGGGTGATTGATGGATTGATTGTTTGAAGTTTTATATGGAGGAGCTCAGCCAATAAGGCTATTTACATCCTCCAAGACCAAAACACCTTGTTCCCGGAGAACTTCCACTGTTCCTACATCAAGTGCTGGGTCTATTATTATTGGGATGAGACAGCAATAGAGAAAGCACACCATTACCTTCTTCAGTTCTGGGGCCAATTCCAGAACACTCAGATGTATATAGGGTTATCGTTTGATTGCATCAACTTGGCGATCCAGTGAAAATTTTCGCCATATCTTGGTGCAGAGTTGACGACAAAAAAATTGTGCGTTTGTGGAGGTCTTCAAAAGACCTTGTTAAGTAGTTTTTTGGTTAATGTTAAATTTATTTGTCTTCGATATTTAGCGCTGCCTAATGGTAAAAAAGGAAACTACCATACCTTATTATTTCATTGGATCTCGCTTCTGGTTGTTTGGCGCGCAGATTGCCTATCACGCCTCTCTCTCAATGTAGGCGATAGGGTTACGCAAAGAGTTTATTCCGTCCAATTAATACAAGCAATTCACTATATCTAAATACCTGAAGGAATAGGCCTATTCTTTTTCCTATTAGTTTTATTTTTTAGTGTTTTACTCAGCGAACTTGAAGGAAGATTAAACACATCTTCCTTGTTTACAGCAATGCTCGTCACTAAGCAGCTCTGAGATGAGCTTTTTTCTTGAATTCGCTTAGTTGCAAATAGAAAACCCCCAGACGTCTAATTTTTGTGTTTACATTATTTCTTCTCTCGAAGTAATTTTCATGAGTCAGCGATGAAAAATTTTGATAAAAAAAAACACGTTTTGCTTGGTATGATGTAGGCCCAATGCTTACATATTTGGTTCTACGTATGACAATTTTTTTCATTCCCAATAGGCTTTGTCGCCAATCTCGAGGTAATTTTGTTGTTATTTAATACAATAAATTAATAATTTGTATTTAATTATGAAATAAAGGTACCATATACGATACCATATTGACAGGCAAGTATAGTTTTTCCATAGAAAGGTGGGTGTTGAATTAATAAAATGGTGGATAAAAAATTGCAATGATGGCACAGTTATTTTTCATTCATTTCTTTCACCAATTAAACTGAAAATGCATGCTTTTCATCCACTGTTTACACACTATAATTCATTAATACATTGCGCATAACTCAGTCATGGTAAGACAACTCCGAGCACATGGAATGCATCCTTACAGAGCGGGCATGTAGTTTCCGATCTTCACAAACCTAAATTGTCTTCGTAAGAATTCAGTCATATAACAGACGAGAATTAGAGCTCTTTAGGCTGATATATATATATATATATATATATATATATATATACTGTGTGTGTGTGTGTGTGTGTATATATATATACGGGCTACGTCGTGGCCAATGTCGTAACACCGCTTCCCGGAGATCAGCGAAGTTAAGCGACACTGGGTCTGGGTAGTAGTTGGATGGGAGACCGTCCTCCGCGCCCAGATTATGTAGTGACCCGTGGTTCGGATCCCACGTAAAGCTGTACAGTGTAGGTCCCCTCCGTCATATGACCTTAGATGTTGCGAAGGAGGTTAAACAACGCCAATAAAAAAAAAATATATATATATATATGTAGTCATGCGGTTTGCTTCTACAAAGCTTCAATTTAATATTTAGGAGAAATCCAATGACAAGGAGGAATGTAAATGCCATGAAAAGTCTTCTTTAATGCGCAACGTTTCGAGCAATACGCTCATCATCAGGCTAGATAATAACAATATGAAATTAGAATCAATAAATAAATGTGAACAAGACAAAATAATTTCTATAAAAAGACTAAAAGAAGAGGGTTAAATTCAGTTATAAAAATTTACATATAAAATTACAAGAAATTTAAAAGCTATTTTTAAATTACATATAGTAAATTTGAAATTAGTACACTGGAATAATTAACACTAATAAATGGAATAATTAACACTACGAACCTTTCAATGCTGGTTCCGAGGCACGAGTAATTTAAAACAAAACAAAACAGGAAACAAGCTATGGGTTGGGCGGTTGGAGTTATACGTTAGTGGAGGGGGATTATAAAAAATTGGGGGGGGGGGGTTTATAAAAAATTTAGAGGGACAGCTGAGAATCCACGTTTAGAGAAGGGGTCAATGTTTTAATATAGAGAGATTCCAAAATTCTAAGTGAGTTAGGACAAGAATTACAACCGAGAATTTTAAAATTATCTAAAGTGACATCAGTTTTACATTTTATACTGTGTTCTCGAATACTGGAGGCTCTTTTTTATTTAAAATTTTACCTGTTCGGCAACTTATTCCCATATGCGAATAAAATCTAGTCCTGAGGGAGCGCACGGTGCTGCCAATGTAAGTACCAAGGAGACACCTTGGGCAGGTAAATAAATATACAACACCGCTACGCAACGAATCAGGAGTTCGATCCTTCGCTGAGAAAAAGCTACCTAAAGACATTTTGTTAATAAATATAATGCGAAAATCAGTATCAGCTGATTTTTTTATGACTCATTTAGAAAGTGTAATTTTTAGACAATCTCCCACCCATTGTAAACCAATTTTCTATCGACGCTTCATTGATGACTCGATAGCTGTTTTTGATAATGCTGTACAAGCGCAACCATTTTTTAACTTCTTAAATTCTCTGCACCCCAATATAACTTATACAATGGAAACTGAGAAAAATGGCTCCCTTCCCTTTTTAGATCTTTTAATTTCGAAAAAAGGTAATTCTATTACTACATCAGTTTACAGGAAACCCACTTTTACTGGTTTGGGCATGAATTTCTTTAGTTTTACTGATTTTAACTATAAGATGTCGTGTATTAAAACTCTCTTGTTCAGAGGATATAATTTGACCTCTAGTTTTACCTTACTAAACGATGAATTTAATAATTTAAGATCATATTTTACCAATAATAGTTTTCCTGTTCAATATGTAGATAAACTAATAAGATCTTTCTTAAATAATGTTTATAGCCCTCAACTTTCCTGTATTTCAGTGCCTAAAGATATAAAATATTTCCTGGTACCTGAAATGGGTCCCATGAATAAAGAATTTAAACTTAAATTTACAAAGTTGTTAAGAAATTTTTTTTATCATACTGATTTTCGCATTATATTTATTAACAAAATGTCTTTAGGTAGCTTTTTCTCAGCGAAGGATCGAACTCCTGATTCGTTGCGTAGCGGTGTTGTATTTATTTACCTGCCCAAGGTGTCTCCTTGGTACTTACATTGGCAGCACCGTGCGCTCCCTCAGGACTAGATTTTATTCGCATATGGGAATAAGTTGCCGAACAGGTAAAATTTTAAATAAAAAAGAAGCCTCCAGTATTCGAGAACACAGTATAAAATGTAAAACTGATGTCACTTTAGATAATTTTAAAATTCTCGGTTGTAATTCTTGTCCTAACTCACTTAGAATTTTGGAATCTCTCTATATTAAAACATTGACCCCTTCTCTAAACGTGGATTCCTCAGCTGTCCCTCTAAATTTTTTATAAACCCCCCTCCCCAATTTTTTATAATCCCACCTCCCCTAACGTATAACTCCAACCGCCCAACCCATAGCTTGTTTCCTGTTTTGTTTTGTTTTAAATTACTCGTGCCTCGGAACCAGCATTGAAAGGTTCGTAGTGTTAATTATTCCATTGTATTAGTGTTAATTATTCCAGTATACTAATTTCAAATTTACTATATGTAATTTAAAAATAGCCTTTAAATTTCTTGTAATTTTATATGTAAATTTTTATAACTGAATTTAACCCTCTTCTTTTAGTCTTTTTATAGAAATTATTTTGTCTTGTTCACATTTATTTATTGATTCTAATTTCATATTGTTATTATCTAGCCTGATGATGAGCGTATTGCTCGAAACGTTGCGCATTAAAGAAGACTTTTCATGGCATTTACATTCCTCCTTGTCATTGGATTTCTCCTAAATATATATATATATATATATATATATATATATATATATTATATACCTTTCAAATGTTCCGCGCGATGATTCCTCATTTCACGAAGGTCAAGCTTGTTTGCCCTCCTCTCGAGTTGGCCTGCTGAAGTGGTGAGTTGGTTTCTTGTACTCTCCACCTCACATTGCCTATACGCCCGGCTCATTGGGGACTGTTCTGAGCCAGGCGTCTAATCTTCTTTTGAAGATGTCCACCGCAACACCACTCGTGTTCCTAAGTTCTTTGGGCAGCTGATTAAATAGTTTTCAGTTTTGGTCCTCTCACAAAAAACTATTTTCTTTCAGGGTTAAGGATGTTCCCTGTCTAGCCTTTAATTTGAGAACACGACACACGACACAGTCTTCCTTTTTTACTTTTCACTGTTGTTTGGGGAGTTACAGGGTTCAGAGTAAGATTAGGGGCTAGTTTCTCCATTACTTTCCAAGTGTAAATAATGGTGTATCTCTCTCTTCTCCTTTCCAGTGAATATAGGTTTAATTCGTGTAACCTTTCCCAGTAATTTAGTTCTTTGCACCAATTGATCTTGTCTGTGAAGCTTCTCTGAATCTCTTCTGGCTGTCTAATGTCTTCTTTTTTATATGGGCATGTTAGGACCGAGCAGTATTCCAATTTGGTTATGATCAGTGTTTTCAGTAGAGGAATCATTATATTCCTATCCCTTCGTGTAAAGGTTCTCAGTATCTGCCCAGTTTACTTTCTTTGCTCTGTTTACTGCTATCTTATTTTGTGTTTCAAATTTCGCATCATCAGTCATTACAACCCCTCAGTCTTTTGCTTTAGAATTTCTCTGAATTTCCTGTCCATCTTGGGTATAATATTCCACGAATTTTAGGTCCTCTCTTTTTCCGTACTGTAACAGCTGAAATTTCTCAGTGTTAAACTTTATATTGTTGTCTTCCGTCCACTTGTAAATTCTGTTCATGTCTGTTTGTAGAGATCTTATATCTTCTGGGTTTCTTATTTTTCTACTGATCTTTGTGTCATCGGCAAAGGATGTTACTGTGCTGTCTCTGGTAACGTCCTCATCTATGTCAGTTAGCATGATTATGAAGAGAAGTGGAGCTAATACTGTTCCTTGTGGTCCTGAGCTGAGGACCTCTGATTCTGATGAAGATGCTCCTTGTACTGTAACGACTTGCCGCCGCTCACTAAGGAAATTATATATCTATTTCCCTACTTTTTATGTTATACTTATACCTATATGCTTCAGTTTATGTATTATAATTCCATGGTCACTCTTGTCGAACGATGCCCGGTATTTCTCCCGTGTCTAGTGATCGTCTCCATATCTAACACACGAGCTCAGCAATTGCATTCTTGCAGTTTTTGATCAGCGTGGCATTCCATTTGTCCGGTCCTGCCGCTGAATGTGCTTTTAGTTTCGCTATAGCTTGTTGAAATGAAACGCTCTCCTTTTCTTAGGCTTTAATCAACTTAATTGAACAACATTCCAGTTAATCTACAGGGTGTCCCCAAAAAACTATATACTCTTTATAGCATCATGTATTTTATAATTTAAAAAAAAACCAAACAATATATTGTTATAGCAATTGCCAATGAAAGGTAAATTAGTAATCTAAGTGATCAAAATGTTATAGCGAGTTGTTTGCATATAAAATTTAATTAACTACGCCAAGTGCTCAAAATGTTCTCCGGCGGCATGAATGCACTTTTGAATGCGTCGACTAACTGATTCGCAGACATGGACTAATGTGGATGCTGTGATGGTCCCGCACTTTTTCCTAATTGCATCCTTAAGGTGTTCGAGTGTTGCAGGTCTTGTACCATAAACTGCATCCTTCAGGTAGCCCACAAGTAAAAATCAAGTGGAGTCAAGTCCGGTGAATGTGGAGGATACTCAACGCTTCCTCTTCGTCCTATCCAACGGTTAGGCAACGTTTCATCGAGGTACCTTCTGAAGTTCTGACATCACAATGATAATGAGGGGGGGCTCCATCTTGTTGAAAGTAAAAGTCGTCGTTTCCAAACAACTTCCGAACTGCAGGTATAATTTCTGTCCGCAGCATGTCGAGATATGCGGCACCGGTAACTGTCCCATTAAAGAAAAATGGTCCAACCAAACCCCTGGATGATAAACCACACCATGCTGTTAATCCTGGTAAATTAACATGTTTATCCACATAAACGTGTGGATTATAAAGTGACCAGTACCTGCAGTTGTGTTGATTTACTGTGCCATTCAGCTTGAAGGTAGCTTCATCAGACCACACGATTTTGTTGTATTGAAAGTGCATTCATGCCGCCGGATAACATTTTGAGCACTTGGCGTAGTTAATTAAATTTTATATGCAAACAACTCGCTATAACATTTTGATAACATTACTAATTTACCTTTCATTTGCAATTGCTATAACAATATATTGTTTTTTTTTTAAATTATAAAATATATGATGCTATAAAGAGTATATAGTTTTTTTTGGGACACCCTATATATTATAATGGAGGTAAGTGCGATATATATATGTAACCAAAAAAACTATAAAAAAGAACGCAATCATGAAAATCTTAAGCTTCACATTTGAGCGCATTGTATCAAGATTTGTGAAACTTTAGATTTTCATGGCAGCGTTCTTTTCTATAGTTTTATTGACCAAATAATTGAACCGACAGTAATTGGAAGGCAGCAGGCACGTGCACAGGGGGGGGGGCTTGGGGTGCTTGAGCCCCTGCCCTTTTTCTTCTTCATATCAAAAGTGCCCTTTTAGTCAAAATTCATAAATATATTGATTCGACATAAATTTGAATTAATTAGTTATATTTTTATTTAGTTACTGCTACTTCAACAGATTTTCAAAACTGGAATTACTTTGATCTATGATTTTTTTATTAGAATAATAAACTTAACATACCGTTACTATTATTTTGTCAATCAGGGAGGGCGTCCCTAGTGGTAACACTGACTGCAGCTGTTCACTGTTGATTGCGTCTCTCGGGTATGTGGGTGTATTGTTTACTGTTTGTTTATTTTACGTTAACCTAAGCTAACTAGTGATTTCTCACTGATAATTATGGTAAGTTGGAATCCAAAGCAGTGTGACATTACTCCAAAAAATATTGTATGACATTACTCGTAAAGTTGGTAAAAACGTCCACGTCCCCTACTTAGTCTTAGGCCTACTAGGCTAGGCCCATCAGTACACCAGTGTGTCAAACGATGGATTTTGGGTTTTAGTACTGGCATGCATTTCATTGTAGATGATTAAGAATATAATTTTTGCTTTTGTATTTTCCTGATAAGAATCAATATTTTTCTATTGCTACTTAAGAGCTGTGGCGATCGTATTAAATAGCCCACAGTATATTTCTATAAATCTTTAATTTATAGTTTCATATTATTCCATATTTAAATGTATATACAGCAGAATACTGTAATTTATATGATGAGCAAGCTAAAAGTCAATATAAGTAAAATTGAATAATAATTGTAAATACACTCCAATATTTCAATATCTTCATATCTTTTGAAAATCTTGCAATAAAAACATGCCTTTTTACAACAAATTTTCATTTATTTTCTTTAATCAGCTTTATATACAAAAATAATGCATTGAATTTAATGGAATTTAAAATATTTACCACATACAATTTTAAAATTTTCTTTATGTGTGTATACATATATATAGCCTATATGGCATTGCGGATTTCATTTTTAAAAATGTTAGGGGAGTGCCCTTTTTTCAACTGAGCCCCTGCCCTTCTGAAAGTCTGTGCACGTCACTGGAAGGCAGCCATGGAAATGGAGGTAAGTGCGATATATATATGTAACCAAAAAAAACTATAGAAAAGAACGCAATCATGAACATCTTAAGCTTCACATTTGAGCGCATTGTATCAAGATTTGTGAAACTTTAGATTTTCATGGCAGCGTTCTTTTCTATAGTTTTATTGACCAAATAATTGAACGACAGTAATTGGGAAGGCAGCCATGGAAATGGAGGTAAGTGCGATATATATATGTAACCAAAAAAAACTATAGAAAAGAACGCAATCATGAACATCTTAAGCTTCACATTTGAGCTCATTGTATTAAGATTTGTGAAGCTTTAGATTTTCATGGCTGCGTTCTTTTCTATAGTTTTATTGACCAAATAATTGAACCGACAGTAATTGGGGCGCCGCAGGCACCCCAATTACTGAGGGCCAAGGTGAGAGGGAAGGAATGATGTTCAAAATAAAATACGCCGTAGGCCCACAATTCGATTCGGTTTGGGCCGAATGCCCAAGTACCGCAGATCTAGCAAAATCGTGACGTAGCGCCGATCTTTTGCTGAAAGTCCTGACAGGAAGAAATGAAAAGGGAGTATTTGTGACAATTATGTCTACAAGGAGATTCTTCAGTAATGAAATAAAGATAAGTTTATGATGAAGTGTTCTTTTTTATATTTTGTAACAGGAAATAATACCTTGAGGTAAGAAAATTCATTTCCCAGATGAAGTAATTGGCCGAGGGCTCCAAGCCTTCCGCAGGAAATAGCAAAAACCGCCCTCAGGGCGGTATTTTTGCTAGCATAACTAACAATAATATAGTTATGGTACACAAAATATATATATATATACACTCAATGACGCAAGTTATAATAATAATATAGATATAGTAAACATAGGGCATTTATATGAAATGTTTATACTACAGAGTAGGATTAATTACATCCAAGAAAATATCACTACCTTCATATAATAAAGTATCTTACATCTCATCTATATTATATTATTATGGAAAACTGATGTGTGGGTAGTTGGGAGGTAACGAAAATGGTTCACTGAGTAGGTAGGTAGTTAATCTAACAATTATTAAATTCCTTTTATGTCAATAACTGGGTGAATGAAACCAATTGGTTGCTCACCAGAGTTATTCTCCACACTAGTATTTGCATACTGTGTGACAAGAGCGTGCTCGGTAATAGATATACATTACCGATCAACCAACCGAAAAAAAACCAAGACCACGCTGGTGGAAAAAGCCCCGAAAAAAGGAAGACAAGGGGGAACGAAAACGAGGAACGGGGCGACAAGACGGAACGAGAGGAGGGAGAAGAACAGGCAACGAAAAAAGATCCCCACCAGCAAGTACGCTCTTAACAATTAAACAAGACAGGAAAAGGGACTCTCTAATAACTAGCAGTAAGTGACTAATTGTGTTTTAACCCAGTCTAAAGTAAACTCATTAAATTAAGCTCGGTCAGACAAATTAGGCCTACATTGTGGCCTAAGACCTAGTATCAACTTATAGCTTAACAAAGGTGAAGGTAGATTGCCCTAACCTAATTTGGTGAGGAATCCTACTGTGGACCTCAATTTATCTGCCCGCTCTGGACCATTTCCGGAATCTCTAGGCTGACCCCTACGGGGTTAGACTTAATCTACTCTATAGTTAGACTGGAGATATAAGGGGTGGGTTAATTGTGGACCAATTCATACAGAGCATTTTTCACATTGGTGGCCCGTGTGGGGAATTTACAAACCTTAACCTTACTTAACAAAAATTGCAGAATTAGGCTAAATGGTCTAGCCTAAGCCTAACCTAATCAAGCCTAATTAGGTCTACAACCTAGGGCCTAACTAGGAAACATTTACGTTTAAGGAGTCTCATTCTCTTATAAGCTTAGACCTGAGTGACACATAAGTACTTGGGGGGATTAAACCAAATTTAAAACTTGACTGTTTTGTCTGTGATCTCTCTTCTCTAGTAATTTCTCCTTGTCCTATATTTCATTACGATCCCCAGTTAAACAACATTAGTGAACAAGCATTTAAAATGCATACAACTCCAAGCATCCAATTCTTCTTTTAAGGAAGAATCACTCAACAGATTTTTTCAACAGGCACATGCATTCCTTGCAATCTGTGTGTATATATATGTATATATACACTGTACTTTACATGTGCCACAAATACACTCAACCTATCTGAACATAAGCAAGGATTGCATGGGTTACTCAAAAGGGTCTTATGGCCTACTTTGGCCATAGCCCAAACACTGAACCTTGGTCTTATGGCTACTTTGGCCATAGCCCAAACACTGAACCTTCGTATTATGGCTACTTGGCCATAGCCCAAACACTGAACCTTGGTCTTATGGCCTACTTGGGCCATGAGCCAAATACTGAACCTTGGTCTTATGGCCTACCTTGGCCATGGGCCAAACAACAACTGAACCTTGGTCTTATGGCTTACTGTGGCCATAGCCCAAACAATGAACCTTGGTCTTATGGCCTACTGTGGCCATGAGCCAAACAATAAAGGTCTTATGGCCTACCTTGGCCATGGGCCAAACAATAAGGGTCTTATGGCCTACCTTTGCCATGGGCCAAACATTAAATGTCTTATGGCCTACCTTGGCCATGAGCCAAACAATAAAGGTCTTATGGCCTACCTTGGCCATGGGCCAAACAACAATTGAACCTTGGTCTTATGGCTTACTGTGGCCATAGCCCAAACACTGAACCTTGGTCTTGTGGCTTACTGTGGCCATAGCCCAAACAATGAGCCTTGGTCTTTTGGCCTACCTTGGCCATGGGCTAAACATTAAATGTCTTATGGCCTACCTTGGCCATAGGGAAAACTATTACAAGGGTCTTATGGCCTACCTTGGCCATAGGGAAAACTATTACAAGGGTCTTATGCTCTTATGGCCTCCCTTGGCCAGAGACCAATAATACAAAATAAGACCCAGACTATGGATAAACCAAAGACTGTTCCAGAGACCAACTAGCTACAGCCAAACAGACAAAACTTGATACTGTAGAATCAAATGTGACCAACTGTAATACACGAACACCTACATTACAG
The DNA here is from genome assembly GCA_023014485.1 of Bathynomus jamesi. Taxonomy (NCBI): domain Eukaryota; kingdom Metazoa; phylum Arthropoda; class Malacostraca; order Isopoda; family Cirolanidae; genus Bathynomus; species Bathynomus jamesi. The sequence goes on along the minus strand of JAJOZX010001964.1, from coordinate 394,303 downwards.
AACTTTAATGTAACTGCTGCCTCAACTTACACACCACATTGCAAATTTTGTGCAAGTGATAAACACAGTTTGAATGATTGCCTGATTGAGGGTCCTAATCTCATTTCTGACCTTGTGAAGATCTACTGAGGTTCAGGTTAGATAAATATGCCGTACAAAGTGACATTTCAAAGGCATTTTTGAGAATAAATCTAAAAAAATGAATATGACAAGAACCAACTTAGGTTCTTATGGTTCAGGGATCCATTTGATTTGAATAAAGGGTTCATAACCTATAGAATTAATGTTGTGTTGTTTGGAGCCAATTGCTCACCTAGCCTATTAGCATTGACAATTAAACATCATTTGAACCAGTTTAATAACTCTTTAACATTGAACTTCCTTAAGGAACATTTTTACGTAGACAATCTAATAGGCTCAACAACAACAAAATCTGAATTATCTGAAGTCTATGAACACTCTCAAAACATTATGCAACCAAGTACTGGATAGGCCATGCACAACAAAAAGAGTACAATAAAGAGTTAGAATTCTTGATTAATGGGAAACAAACAAAAGAACCTGTACCATCAGTAGTTGTGGATCTAAATTTGTTCAGAGATGAGGAAGGCCTTCTAAGGTGTAAAGGGAGATTAGACAAATCAAAACTGTCATACAAAAGCAAACATCCAATCCTTTTACCTAGATTTAGCTATTTGACCACATTAATCATCAGACAAACACACAATGATGTACATCATATGGGGGTACCACGGACACTAACTACATTAAGAAAAACTTATTGGATACCCAAGGGAAGGATCACTGTTAAAACAGTCCTGAGTGAGTGTGTCACATGTAGGCGTATTCATGCTAGGCCCTATAGGAAACCAAATCCTCCTGCTTTGCCAGAGGAGAGAGTTACTCTCAACAGACCCTTTGAGACTGTAGCATTGACTGTACAGGAGCATTGACTGTAGGGGTGGTTGACACTGAACAAAAAATGTACATTGTACTGTTTACATGTGCTGGCTCACGAGCTGTTTATCTGGATGTTGTGAGGACCTTACAGCAGAATCTTTTGTTGCTGTCTTTAAGAGATTCTGTGCACGACATTCAGTACCCAAGACAGTTTGGACTGACAATCAGGGCCGGATTAAGGCCAACTGATGCCTAAGCACAGCCCAACAATGGTTCCCACTCGACCCTTCCATTGTCTAACTGACAAGACATTAAGACTCAATAAGTGCTGAATGTGAAATAATAGATTAAAAATTCAATTTTCTTCCAGGCCATCCCCAGGCCAGACCCCACAACTATATAAATATAACCTGTTTTTTAATTTATTTATTTAACACTAAATAGCAGTAAGCCCCCTTTTTGTGGGGCCCTGGTTCAGCTGCATCATTTGCACCATGGTAAATCCGCACTGGAAAAAACGCTGTGGTGCCCCCTTCCCTTGGTGCCCTAAGCACGTGCTTATTTTGCTTAATGGTTAATCCGGGCCTGCTGACAATGCTACATATTTCAAGGCTGGTGAACAAGTCATCAACGACTTGTTAAGCAACGAACTCACACAATATATATACAAAATTCAAACATAAAGTGGAAGTATATTCCAGTTGCCTCTCCTTGGTATGGTTCTATCTGGGAGAGGAATATACAAACAGTAAAGAATTGCTTGAAGAAAGCAATTGGTAAAAAACAGATACACTTATTTGAGTTGCTCACTCTCCTGGCTGAGATTGAGAACATCATCAACAATAGACCACTCACTTATGTGAGTGACAACATTAATGACCCGGAACCATTAACTCCAAATCATTTGATTCGGGGAGAACAAGTTTAGTCTCCTGCCGGACTACAATATAGACTCTTCAGAAGACCCAACTGGACTCAACGACACGATGAACTCCAGACTAAGTTACAACACTTAACTAGAGTTAAAGCTCATTTTATAAACAGTGAAAACTGAGTACTTGATGGGTCTAAGGGAGAGACATAAGCAAATGACTAAGAAGGATTGGTCTGACACAATTAAGGTAGGGGACCTTGTTCTCATACATGACAGTACTCCAAGACAATACTGGCCTCTGGCTAGAGTTTTAGAACTCAGACCAGGGGCAGACGGGGTAACAAGAGTGGTCAAATTAAGGACTTCAACGGGTGACACAACAAGAGACATTTCTCTTTTGTACCCTTTAGAGTCTGGACCCAAAACAATGGACTTTGGAGAACCTTCTCCACTGACAGTAACAACTGGAGACACTGAACTTCCAGTAACTATTCCTTTGACAGTAGGAGTGGTAACGCATCCTACTACAACATTGACAGACACAAGACCTCAGCGACAAACAGCATTAAAGGCGCGACTAGTTTTACAACAAAAAATAGATGCTGGGGAATTGTAATTTTATCTTCTAACTTTCACTTTTTCTTTTCTTATGGTAAAGACCATAGACAGTTTCATCCTATGGATGTATATTTTCTCTTCTAATTAAATGCTACATCTTCTCCATGAGAAGGTGAGATAGGCACTGTTAATCAGATTAACAGGCATTTTCAGTCAAATAGTTAGCTAGTCTACACTCAGACATAAAAATTGGTGACACTGACACCAAAATTTTTATCTCCCGGGGCCCCCAGTATATGGAAAACTGATGTGTGGGTAGTTGGGAGGTAACGAAAATGGTTCACTGAGTAGGTAGGTAGTTAATCTAACAATTATTAAATTCCTTTTATGTCAATAACTGGGTGAATGAAACCAATTGGTTGTTCACCAGAGTTATTCTCCACACTAGTATTTACATACTGTGTGACAAGAGCGTGCTCGGTAATAGATATACATTACCGATCAACCAACCGAAAAAAAACCAAGACCACGCTGGTGGAAAAAGCCCCGAAAAAAGGAAGACAAGGGGGAACGAAAACGAGGAACGGGGCGACAAGACGGAACGAGAGGAGGGAGAAGAACAGGCAACGAAAAAAGATCCCCACCAGCAAGTACGCTACATTGTGGCCTAAGACCTAGTATCAACTTATAGCTTAACAAAGGTGAAGGTAGATTGCCCTAACCTAATTTGGTGAGGAATCCTACTGTGGACCTCAATTTATCTGCCCGCTCTGGACCATTTCCGGAATCTCTAGGCTGACCTCTACAGGGCTAGACTTAATCTACTCTATAGTTAGACTGGAGATATAAGGGGTGGGTTAATTGTGGACCAATTCATACAGAGCATTTTTCACATTATAATGGAGGTAAGTGCGATATATATATGTAACCAAAAAAAAAAAACTATAGAAAAGAACGCAATCATGAAAATCTTAAGCTTCACATTTGAGCTCATTGTATCAAGATTGTGTGAAGCTTTAGATTTTCATGGCTGCGTTCTTTTCTATAGTTTTTTATGACCAAATAATTGAACCGACAGTAATTGGGAAGGCAGCCATGGAAATCTTGAGCTTCACATTGTGTCAAGAAGATTTGTGAAGCTTAAGATTTTCATGACTATAGTTTTATTGACAAAATAATTGAACCTCCAGTAATTGGGGGACGCAGGCTCCAGTTACTGTCAGTTGTTTGTTGTTGTTGTGTTGTTTAGCCGATCAGCCCACCCTGATCGAGCAAGCCGGCGGCACGCAGGTAACCGATCGCCCTCTCCGGAGTGGACCAGAGGTTCAGCGCACTAGTGATGTTGTGTTTTTCGTTGTTGTGCTAGAGCGGTACAGTCCGTCATAATGTGTTCAATTGTTTGTGGTGTGTCTTGGCACAGGTGGCAGGTGTCGTCTATGGAGTTGTCTAGTCTGTGTTTATATGTCCGTAAGTTTGGGTGATGTCCACATCGGAATCGTGCTAAGTTAACTCGATCCGATCTGCTCAGGCTGATCTCTGACCTGTTAATGGGTGGCGGCTTCGCACCTAGGACCGCATTCGGACCGAGTCGTGTCAGTGCTTTGTGGGTTAGGTGTGTGTGTATGTGTTTTCTGTACTGTGTGATGTCTGTGGGGCGTGGTATGGAATGGAGTATTTCGTTATAATATCTCTCTGGTGTTACCTTAATGGTGCGAGTGTTGGTGCATGATTGTACATGTAGTGGCAAGGGTGTTGTGGGTTAGTTGTCGCTGCTGCCATGAATTGTGTTCCCCTCATGTCTAAATGTTCCCTAACTTTTAGTATTTTTGTTTCTGTGTGCAGGTGTTCTATTGGTGTTGTTTGAGTGCATCCTGTAATGATACGAAGTGCGTTGTTTTGTATTGTTTGTAAGGTGTTTATGTGTGTGTTTGAGATAATGGGTGCCCAGCATGGGCTAGCATAGTCCATAACTGAGCGAATATATTGTTTGTATATGAGTGATGTTGTTTCCTGCTGGTGTCCAAAGTTTGTGCCTGTTAGTACCCTAAGCGTGTTAAGTCTTGACGTACATTTGGTTTTAATGTCCTGAATGTGGTTTGCAAAAGATAATGATGTGTTGTATGTGACACCAAGTATTTTGGTTCTGAGTGTGTGGAATGTTGATGTTGTTTAGTGTAAGTTGTGGAATTACCTGGTGTTCTTTTGTGTTGCTTGTAAGCAAGGTGATGGTTGATTTTGTGGGCGCTACTTGAGTCTATTGTGTGTGAGCCAGTCTTGTATACTGTTTATGTATGTTTGTAGGTTATTTGTAGCGGTGTCGATGTTGTTGTGGGTGATGTTAGAGTGATATCATCTGCATATGATGATAAGGTAAGCTTGTTATCTATGGGTGTTGGAATGTCATGCATGTATAAGTTGAAGAGTGTTGGTGAGAGAACAGAGCCTTGAGGGACCCCGTTCGGAAAAAGCTTGTTTTTGGATGACTTGCCATTAAATGTGACATGTGAGTATCTTCCTGAGAGATAGTTGCTCAGCCACCTTTTGGTGTTATTGTGCATGTTTGTGTTGAGTATTTTGTTTATGAGAGGGAAGCGTGGGATAGCGAAATCGGGGCGTAGCGCCGATCTTTTGCTGAAAGTCCTGACAGAAAGAAATGAAAAGGGAGTATTTGTTGACAATTATGTCTACAAGGAGATTCTTCAGTAATGAAATAAAGATAAGTTTATGATGAAGTGTTCTTTTTTATATTTTATAACAGGAAATAATACCTTGAGGTAAGAAAATTCATTTCCCAGATGAAGTAATTGGCCGAGGGCTCCAAGCCTTCCGCAGGAAATAGCAAAAACCGCCCGTAGGGCGGTATTTTTGCTAGTCAGTTTAATTCAGACATCATCAGATTCAGGGGCGGAGCTAGCTAGGGGCAGGCGGGGCAGTGCCCCGGGGCCCTGGCCTTTGGGGGAGCCCGGGTCGTTTCAACAAGTGATGAAAAAATTGAAAATTGAAAAAATGACGACAATCCATGAGCTATATTCATTTTTAATTAAAGACAATAGTACTTTGTGTTCAAGTTTTCCCGAAGTTGTGACTGCTATAACATTGTTCCTCACAATTCCTGTGACAGTTTCAAGTGCAGAGAGATCGTTTTCAAAACTTAAACTAATAAAGAACTATCTTCGAAATTCTATGAATGAAAAAAGATTAAGTGGACTCTCAATTATATCAACTGAAAACAAGAAAGCTAGAAATATTAACTTGGAGGATTTGATTAATGATGTTGTCGTAAGTAAACTTTTATTTCACGGTATCCTTTTTAAAGCTCCATATTTTGCATAATGTTTTGCCTTCTATGCCTCCATGCGTACAAGTAGTATCATAATTCTTAAATATATGCTAAATAAATAATGCAAAGAAAAGCAATATAAATGTATAATACAAATTTTGTTAGGGGGTCCGTAAATAAGTTTTGCCCCGGGGCCCGTGACACTCTTGCTCCGTTCCTGATCAGATTCATCAGTATAATCGAATTGAATATAAACACAAATGATTTTATTTAGGTATAACATTCTAATAAAGTCATCATAAACCTGCAAAATAATATTACATTTTTTTCTCCTACTTAGATTGAACAATATAGTCCTCAAAATAACTAGGCGGACACCGAGTACGCCCTGATCGCCGTACCTCAGTCATAGGGGACTCTGTATTTTGATTATCATCATCTACTGAAGTCTGAGGAGCGTTGACCGGTGAGGGATTGGAGGGAGCAATGGTGGGTGACGGATTTGAGGGCAGGTTGGTAGGTGACGGGGGATGGTTGTTTAACACACCATCACCGTCGTTAGTATTTTCGTATTCTCGAGTTTCAGATTCCCCAGCAGGGGCGAGGTGCTTAAGCGAGACGGTAGTCTCTCGGCCTCCCGGGAGACGAATATGAGCATATTCGGGATTAGCCTCATTGAGTTCTACTTCTTCAACTGGAGGTTCATATTTAGACTGACGTATATAATTTTTCAATAATACTTTACCCGGGGCGGTAAGTCACGTAGGTATGGAATGGCCATTTGTAGATCGACGCTGATAATTAAATAATCTCTCATGAGGGGTGCAGTTTGTAGAACTACATAAAAGAGATCGTGTGCTATGTAATACATTGGACAAAACCGTTTTCCAACAGCCAACAGGGAGTTTTCTTGAAGCCAAAGCTAAATTTACCCCTTTCCATATAATTCCATTATATCTCTCAACTAAACCATTTCCCTGGGGATTATATGGGGTCGTTCTACTAGTGGCCACTCCGCGTGAGTTCAAAAACTGTTTAAGTGTATACGACATAAAGGAGGAACCTCTATCGGAGTGCACATACGCGGGTGCACCACGGGGTTGCCAATTTAGCTCTTTTCTTGCTAGATTTAGCTCTTTTTTGTGGTAGTTAGCACCAATATTCCGAATCTAGCTTTTAGCTCCAAATATAGCTCTTTCAAAAATTGAGCTAGCTCCTTTCCAGCATCCGCATTTTAGCGGATTTCAAACATGTAAACATGTAAAAGAACCCATTCTTCCATCTTAGAACTAATGCATATATCAGAAAAAGAAATTGCTGCTGCTGAGTATCAATATAACAGTATACATTTGCATAAGTGAACAAATGTAAACAGTACTGAACAGTTCTGGGCAGAGGTAAATGATTTTAAAGATGCTTCTGGAGCTAATCCATTCAAAGAGATTTCTGAGTGTGCAATAAATTTATTAATATTACCAAATTCTAATGCTGAAGTTGAAAGAGTATTTAGTAGCATGAATTTAGTAAAAACAAAATTGAGAAATAAAATGCAACTCCCCATGCTGAAAGCTATTCTATCAGTAAAGTATGGCCTCAGGCGTAATAATAAATGCTGTGAAGATTATCATCTGCCTTCATCGACATTAAAATTAATAGGAACAATGTCAACATATAATGAAAAAAAAGATGATCAAAGTGAAAATACTGGGGAAATTTCTATAGAAGATTCTTGGAATGAGGAAGATATCACTTTAGATCAGTTAATTGCCAGCTCCTCTTTTTAAATAAAGTAAAAAAATATTATTTTTATATATTTTTAGCTCTTTTTTAGCACATTTTCTTGGAAAATCTAGCTCTAAAATCAAATTTTCATTTGGCAACCCTGGTGCACCAAAGATAGATAGCAAAACGTTGACTAAGACACAAAGACAGTCAACTACAGTTTCAGCAGAAGTGTCGGCACATGAAAACCCGAAAGGAAACCTCGAAAATTCGTCTACTATCGTTAGCAGATAACGATTACGGGAATTGGAAGGCAAAGGACCTTTAAAGTTAATATTTAATCTTTCGAAAGGTTGTGTAGCTTTTATTAACTGACCTTGATTACTATTTAAATACTTCGGTTTACACTGGGCGCATACAGTGCATTTTGAAATAACGTTTTTTACATATTCAATTGAATATGGGAGGTTTCGGCTTCTAACAAAGTGCCACAGTCTAGTTACTCCGGGATGGCACAAGGCAATGTGTAACTCTTCTAAATGATGTTTATTAAGAGATGCTATAAATGCGCGAGAAAGCGTATCTGGAGCTATATTTTCCCTTCCGGGTCGATATACAGTGTCATAACTTAAACTTGATAATTCAAGTCTCCATCTCATGATTTTCTCGTTCTTAATTTTTCCTTTATGTTTAGTGTCAAACATAAACGCTACTGACTTTGATCCGTTACTAGTTTAAAGTGTTTACCAAATAGATAATGCCGCCATTTTCGGATAGACTCAACAATGGCGTATGCTTCTTTTTCTATAGAGGAATGATTCTTTTCAGAGGGCGACAGAGTACGGGCGAAAAAGGTGACTGGACGTCCAGCTTGACAAAGTTGAGCAGCTATTGCATAATCAGACGCATCAGTCTCTACTATAAAAGGAATATTGTCATCAGTGGCAACAACAACAGAATTAGCAATATCACTTTTAAGATTTTCGAAAGCATTAATTACGTTAAGAGGGAGAGGGTATGTTTTATTTTCAACCAAAGGTCGTACTTTCTCGGAAAATTTTCCGATCCATTTAGAATAGTGGGCAAACATACCCATTACTCGGCGCATGTCTTTAGCATTATTAGGAGGGCATTTCGGGCAGTGGTTTTAACTTCTCAGGATCAGGGTTTAAAGAACCATTACTTATTCTATAACCTAGTAAATCTATAGATGACTTAGATGTAGAACTCTTATTTTCGTTAATATGAAGATTATACCCTTTCACAACATTTAAAAATTTTGTCAAATTATCATCATGCTCCTTCTGATCGTGCCCACATATAGTGATATCGTCCACATAAATGAAAGTATCCTTTAAACCCTCTTTACGAATTATGTCATCGATTACTCTCTGAAAACAGACTACGCCGTTTGTTACACCAAACGGGAGTCTATTGAAGTGAAACAGCTGGCCACAGGCTTCGAAAGCAGTGTATGGCTTATCCTCCTTCTTGATAGGGATCAAATGATAGGCGCTCTTAAGATCTATTGTACTAAAGATACTATACTGTGCAATTTCGCCCACAATTTCATTTATATTAGGCAGAGGATAAGCGTCCAACTGCGTGTATCTATTTACTGTTTGAGAATAATCGATAACTAGGCGTTTTTTATGAGATTCATTGGCCACCACTAAAACTTGTGCCCGCCAAGGACTTCGACTGATTTCGATAATGCCTTTCTTAAGAAGGCGATCTACTTCGGACGAAATAAAACTCATATCTGCCTGACAATATCGGCGTGACTTAATAGCAATGGGTTTGCATTCAGGACTTAAATTATTAAATACAGACGGAGGTTCCACCTCGGCTGCTGCAAGGTTACACACAGTTAAGGAAGGTTCTCTTCCCCCAAAAGGTATCTCAACTGATTCATGTATAGACAAAAAATCATGGCCAAGAATAACATTAGTAGATAGATTAGGCAGAAGTGATAACTTAACATTTTTATAGGTACGAGCCTTGAATGTCAAATCTACACAACAAAACCCATCAACTTTAGTTACATGAGAAGTATTAGCCATTGACACTTGACTTTTACAAGGATATACCTTCCATTTGTTTTCTTTCACAATATTTATATCAATAAAATTGTCGGTACTACCTGTATCCATTAGCGCCTTCAAAGACAAACCATTAGCTAAAATAGTAAGAATTGCCTCTTTCAAAGAATGAGAAATAGAGCCTGATAGAGAAGCTAAAGTATTAACAGAAGCAGAAGCTTTTGAATTAGAGCGACAAACTCTGGCAAAATGACCTTTAATACCACATTTATGACATAAACTATCTCTTGCAGGACATTTAGCTCGCGGGTGCACATTACTCCCACAAAAGAAACATCTACGAGACCTTGCTGCAGCAGTAAAAGACTCCTCGCAAAGAGTTTCATTAGCACCTTGTTTAGCCTCATGTTTTTCTATTGTAATTGTTTCAGTTTCACAACTAACTGAATTTAGAGGAGCATTAGAACGTATATAAGTATCAGACTGAATCTGAGCCAACTCAAGGCTGCAAGCTTGATCAAAAGCGATCTGTAAACTGAGAGATTTGTTTCCAAGCAATCGTTGCCTAATGAAAGGAGTATTCAAACCGTTTATAAAAGCATCTCTTATATATTCATCTCTGTATTGATTTGCAGAGACCGATTGAAAGTTACAGTCTTTACTCAGATGCTTTAATGCATTCATGTAATGGTCCAAACTCTCTCCCATCTCCTGACGACGAGTGGCTAATAGGTGACGAGCAAACGTTTCATTTTTCGGTTTTATATAAAGCTCATTGAGCAACTTTATAGCATCTTCATAGGTAGTACAATCAACTATGTACTCGTAGACTAAAGGAGATACATGGTTTACAAGCAAACTTAGCTTTTGAGTCTGAAGATCAGAAGGTAACGCGGCCAGAAAGTTCTGAAATGTCTTGAACCAGTGACTCCAGAGACGATACGAACTTGAGGATGAGGGCTTGGCATCAAATCTTTCCGGCTTCAGAAACTTGTCCATATCCTCCGATCTTGAAATTAAGTTGATTAAATTGAAATGAAACGCGCTCCTTTTCTTAGGCTTTAATCAACTTAATTGAACAACATTCCTGTTAATATAAATAACAATAATATAGTTATGGTACACAAAATATATATATACTCAATGACGCAAGTTATAATAATAATTTAGATATAGTAAACATAGGGCATTTATATGAATTGTTTATACTACAGATTAGGATTAACTACATCAAAAAATATCATTACCGTCATATAATAAAGTATCTTACATCTCATCAGTTTAATTCAGACATCATCAGATTCATCAGTTTAATCGAATTGAATATAAACACAAATGATTTTACTTAGGTATAACATTCTAATAAAGTCATCATAAACCTGCAAAATAATATTACACTTGTGTAATATCATCTGTCGTAAAGTCGAAGTCCGTTATACTTTCCCCTTGTAGTTCTTCAAAGAATGCGTTTCTATCGCATATCAGTTTGTCAGTTTTTGGGATACTGAAAGATGATTCGTACTGAGCTCTTAATATTAACTTTTATGGCCTCTATAGCGTCGCCTTCTTCTTTTTCTCTATGCTTCTTAATTAGTTCCTGTATGACGCAATCGATACTCTACAGTTTATCATTTAATATTTTTCTGATGTTGTTATCTTTACACTTACTTAATTTTGCAGTCACTCTTTTTCTCTTTCGGAACAATGACCTCTTTTGTCTCTCGAACTCTTTCCCCCTTTGTTGTATTTTTGAGACATGTCTTTCCACAATCTCCAGCGTCTTCTCTTCTAAGGTTATTAGCATCTCTTCCGTTGTCTTGGCCTCGAAGATGGATTTCCAATCTATTACTTCCATGCTGGATGCAGCATCTTCCCAGTTTACAGCTTTGGAGTGAAAATTAAAAATTTCGAATTTGCTTCTTTCTGTTGTTCGTGTTCTTTCCTTTCTTTTTGCTTTTATATTAGATGTTATTTCAATAATGTTGTAATCCGATATTATAGTTGGAGATGTTTCTACATTATTAATTAGGTTGCTGTTGTTTGTGAACACCAAATCTAGGCAGTTGTTTTTTCTTGTGTTTTCTGTTATTTCTTGTGTTAACATAAATTCATCAGCCAGAGCTAGTAGCATTTTTACCTGCTCCTGGTCTTCCCGTGTGGCCCCCCTTGTCCTGGTGTACACATATATTTTTTCCTATCCTTTTATATTTCATGAATGGAAAATTTAAATCACCACAGAGAAAAATATTTGCGGTTGGAGTTCTTACCCCTGTAATGGAATCAGAGAATTTTGAGGTTGGCGTGTTCGGGGAGTCTGTACATTACAATTAGCACCATATTTAATTTTTCAGCTTTCCTGTTACACATTCTATGTAGCTGTTTGAGGTACTTATAGTCATTTCTGCCATATGTCTTTCGCGTGTGTAAATAGCACATCCTCCTTTACGTCTCACCGTTCTGTCGGCTCGGAGGATGTTATAGTTGTCAATTTGTATGTCTTTTTTATCAATACAGAACTCACAGTGTTCACAGTTCGCCTGGCAGTCCTTTAGATGGGTTTCCGTGAGGCATGCAAAGTCTGCTCCCGTTTCTTGCATGAGTCCTTTCAGGTATAAAACTTTGTCTGGGGAATGATTTGATTTAAGGCCCTGAATATTGGCTAGGGTTATTTTTATTTTTTCTCTCTCATTTTCTCTATCATTATATATATATATATATATATATATATATATATATATATATATATATATATATATATATATATATATATATATACTACATGCCAGGGCTTAAAGTCCATTGGAACGCTCAGTAACGCAGTGGTGGTTCAGCTAAATGATCCCACTGAACAAGAACGCTACGTTCCTGTTCAAATTTCAATATATATATATATATATACAGGGTGGGCGGAAAGTAGCTCCCTATTTTGGATTGGTAAAAAAATACGTATATTATCCATTTATTTCAGAAGAAATAATATGAAAAGGTAGGCATACATGGTAGGTTTTCTCTAAAATTCAATGTGGGCTCCAACTCTTTCCACCAGCTTTTGGAGCCGCCCAGGAATGGCTTCCACTGACTTTAGCAGGAACTCCGGCGGGATGGAGGACATGACTTCCCGAATTCGGTCCTCCAGTTCTTCCAATGTCCTCGGTTTGGTGCGGTAGACTTCTTCCTTTACCCACCCCCAAAGAAAGAAGTCGCACGGTTACCGCTGAAAAATGGCAGAATCGGTTCAGTGTAACGGTGTGGTGTGGTATGACCTCAGATCAGGTTGTGGGCCCGTTCCTTCTGCGCAACACCATGAATGCTGAGCGGTACCTTGCTATGTTGCGAAACGAGGTCTGGCCGGTTGTCAGCACATGGGAGAACATCGACGATCTGATATTTTGCAAGATGGCGCCCCTCCGCACTTCGCTCTTGTTGTCCGTGAGTGGCTGGATGCCCACTTCCCTGGGCGTTGGATGGGTCGTCGTGGTCCACATCAATGGCCAGCCAGGAGCCCCGACTTGACACCGTGCGACTTCTTTCTTTGGGGTGGGTAAAGGAAGAAGTCTACCGCACCAAACCGAGGACATTGGAAGAACTGGAGGACCGAATTCGGGAAGTCATGTCCTCCATCCCGCCGGAGTTCCTGCTAAAGTCAGGGACGCCATTCCTGGGCGGCTCCAGAAGCTGGTGGAAAGAGTTGGAGCCCACATTGAATTTTAGAGAAAACCTACCATGTATGCCTACCTTTTCATATTATTTCTTCTGAAATAAATGGATAATATACGTATTTTTTTACCAATCCAAAATAGGGAGCTACTTTCCGCCCACCCTGTATATATGAAAATTATTTCACGAAAGTAACACGTGAAAAATATTTATGATGAATAAAACCACGAAGGAAAGGAAACACAAAATGGTGCTCAAGCGCTTTCGTCTAATGACATCCTCAGGAACACTGAAGTACATAAAAAGGTTAAGCCTATATATAGGTTACAGAAAGAAAAAAAGAAAAAATAAATAACATACATACACACACACACACATATATATATATATATATATATTATATATATATATATATACATACATATCTATATATACACAAATACATACATACATACATACATACATACATATACTGTATATACAATAAACAGAGAAGTAAAAATAAAAAAAATTAAAAATTAAAACCTTAAAGGATTACCAGTGAGGCGTACAGATTTGTAAGGAAAAATATCGATTTTTAGCACAAGATCAAATGGATTATAAAAATACAAATTTATACTGGAACTCTGCCCGGGTTTTAACACACTGCTGCCTATGGTCAGGTTTCGATATATATAAAAAAATAAAATGCAAATTAAAAGTTAATAAAGTAGAAGACAAGTTTACCAAAGATTTAATGTTTTACCCTTCTTATCTAAATCCGTTTTAAAGGAATTCAAAATAACAGGATCGAGTTGAAAAAGACCTTTGCTTATGTTGAAGTTATTTGAAAGTTGGATAATGGCAGACTCAAAAATATTTCTATTAACAATGTTGCTTGAATGGAATAAAACTGAAGCATTATTCCAATCAATACAGTGGGCTAACTCTGACAAATGGACAAAAAGGGCACTGGACAACTGTCCTGTTCTAACGGAATATTGATGCTGTTTTATACGTGTGTGCAAATCCTTTCCCGTCTGACCTATGTAAAAGGAATCACATTGTTTACAACCAATTTTATAGATAATGCCTGAATTATTGGTAGGGCTATTTTTTACTATGATATTTTTCACAATATTGTTATATGAAAATACTACATTAATATCCAAAAGTTTAAGTACATTAGCAATGCCTAAAAAGCCCGGGAAAAATGGAAGTACTAAAATATTTTTTGACAAAGTACGAGTGTTAATATTGACACGATAGAAAGTTCGTTTTGCCTTGTTGAGACAAGATTCCATAAACGCAGATGGATAACACAAATCACTTCCAATACCGTTGATTTTTTCCAATTCGGCATCGATGTATTCCGGACTGGCGATCCTAAGGGCGCGGAGAAACATTGATGAAAATATGGCCTTCTTAGTGGGGGTATCATGTCCCGAGTAAAAGTGTACGTAGGACAAATTGTTTGTCGTTTTCCGATAGATACTAAACTTAAAACCTGGGCTTTCCCTATGTACACGCACATCCAAAAATGGGATTGAATTGTCTTACTCAACTTCTAAAGTAAACTTAATGGAGGGGACTTGATCATTTAACTGAAGGAGGAAGCTATCCAGGTCACGATTCATGGGCCAGATACACAAAATATCGTCGACGTACCGCAACCAAGGGATGCCAACCCCCAGGATTCTCGGAATATAGGTAATTTCGAAAAACTCCATATAAATAGTGGAGAGGAGGGGCGATAAGGGGTTGCCCATAGCCATCCCAAAAACTTGTTGATAATACTCGTTATTGAAAGTGAATTTACAGTCTTTGATGCAAAGCTTAATGAGTTCCAAAACAATGTGTGAAGGTAGTGGCAGGTCATACTTATGTAATTCTTGGGAGAGAAAGTCAAGCATATCGTCAATCGGCACTTTTGTAAACAATGAACAAACATCAAAACTGATCAATTTATCGTTAGTTTCAGTACGTGCATTATTCAATTTTTCCGTAAGATCCATGGAATTTTTTACATGTGAATCAGAGATAGTTCCGAGAATGGGGGACAAGACTTTGACAAGCCATTTGGAGAGTTTATAAGTAATAGAGCCCACCGAGCTAATAATAGGGCGCATAGGGTTACGAGGTTTGTGGGTTTTAATAAGACCGTAAAGGTAGGGCAGAGCAGGTGAAGTGGACATGAAAAGCGGAATTAAGTCCTTATGATCTTTGAGAAGGCGTTTCAAGCCACTATTAAATGATTTGATGACGTCATCCTGCGGGTTCTTCCTAAGTCTGGTGTATGTGGCGGGGTCCTGGAGAAGCTCGTTCATCTTTCCGATGTAGTCCACTTTGTCCATAATAACTATGGTGTTAGCCTTGTCTGCTTTAGTAATATGGAGCTCCCCATCTTTTTTTAATTGTGAGAGGCTATTGCGAAAACGTTTAGGAAAGTTATCTTCGTAATTACCATTCGCCGCACTATAAACGAGGCCTTTAACTATGTTAAACAAATACTGAGGGAGATTACACTGTTTTTCAAAACACGCGAGACTGTAACAAATTTGTAAAGCCGAAGGTTTTTTAACAATAAAAAAGGACATACCATATCCAAGGGCACTTTTTGCATCGTCACTAATGTTTTTCGAAGAAAGGTTCAAAACACACTTTGAGCTTGCTTTTTTACTCCACTGACTATCTCGAATGAGACTTTTAATTTTTCGATCCAAAATGTTACGAAGTGAA
The DNA here is from genome assembly GCA_023014485.1 of Bathynomus jamesi. Classification (NCBI taxonomy): domain Eukaryota; kingdom Metazoa; phylum Arthropoda; class Malacostraca; order Isopoda; family Cirolanidae; genus Bathynomus; species Bathynomus jamesi. The sequence continues at coordinate 378,552 of JAJOZX010001964.1, read as the reverse complement.
GTAGTTCTCCGACGCAACTCGTTGTAAATTTCATCAAACAAAGGTTGGATCCACGGTTGGGGAATAACGGTTACAAAATTATGTTTGGCGATGTTTAAATTTTTGAAGGCGGACCACTCATTTTGTCTGGTGACTTCAATATGTTTCTTTAAAATTAATCTGCTTGAGCACCATTTTGTGTTTCCTTTCCTTCGTGGTTTTATTCATCATATATATATATATATATATATATATATATATAGAGAGAGAGAGAGAGAGGAGAGAGAGAGAGAAATTTGAACAGGAACGTAGCGTTCTTGTTCAGTGGGTTCATTTAGCTGAACCACCACTGCGTTACTGAGCGTTCCAATGGACTTTAAGCCCTGGCATGTAGTATACTTGGGTACTACTTACTTTTCCGGGTCCCAACATATATTTAGTGCAAACCTACAATTGTGAGTAATACATATTCGGTAAATGAAACCATTCATTCTAACTTCTTTCGGATCTTGTGGGTTATAACCCATAATTTTTTACAACAATTAAAACTAATGAAAATATCACGACTTAACCTAACCAGTCGTCAAGGTGTACAGTTGACCTAACCGGGCATTCAATTAACCTAACTAGTAGAAGTAGGAGGAGGTTAATTGAACGCCCGGTTAGGTCACTGTACGGCTTGACGATTGGTTAGGTTAAGTCGTAATATTTTCGTTAGTTTTAATTGTTGTCAAAAATGATGGGAACTTATAACCCACAAGATCCTTATATATGTTGCTGAAGTTAATTTACGGTTTTTGATTTCGGACCCGGAAAGGTAAGTAGTACCTATACCTGAATTATACATATAACCCCCCTTTAATTTATTTGAAGTGTAGGCGGAGTTAATGCAAAGCCTACTTACGAATGTAGCCCTTGGTTAATGTATCATACAGGTACTTTCTGCATTAGTTGATACTTGCAGTATATTTAGGATCTTGCGAATGTGTTGGTGAAAATGTTCAAAGATTGGGGGTGATAAAAACTAAACAAAGCGACTCCCATGTGCCAGTTTGCGAGTTCAATATTTTAAATATTTTATTCAGCCCCAGCAGGCGCTCTCGGGCCTCAGAGAGTTAAATGTGAAGTGATTAATGAATAATATGCAATTTAGTAAACCATAGTAGTTTCTTTACAACTTGATCCCTCTTGCCTCCCACTCGTAGGAGCCTATTCATTTAAAGGGGTGGAACTTATTATTAATCGTTTAGCTATTCTCAATAAACACAAAGTCAATGTCCATAGTCTAATATACAGGGTGTCCGAGAATTATCTGTACAATTTTTGGCTGTTATTAAAGGTCAACCATGAAGTGTAGAAATTCCAGTGTTGTCCCATTTTACAGAGAATCTCATTAAGTTTTTTCTGATACCACGTTTTGACATTTCTTTAGAAATGTACGCGGGTGACAGACATTGATGATTTAAAAGCAAGAATCACAGCTGCTATTGAGCGAAGTGATGTGGATATGCTGCAGCGTACATGGCAACATTTGGAGTATCGATTGGATGTTTTGCGAATCACTAGACACTAATGGTGCACATATCGAATGTTTGTAACAACGTTACTTTAATAAAAGAAACTTTTGAAAATACAGATTCTAAATAATCTTGTTTAAGAATTTTACGTGTGTTATCAAGAATTTTATTAAAATGAAATTGTACAGATAATGTTCGGACACACTGGAATTTCTAAAAAACTTGTCAAAACGTGGTATCAGAAAAAACTTAATGAGATTCTCTGTAAAATGGGACAACACTGGAATTTCTACACTTCATGGTTGACTTTTAATAACAGCCAAAAATTGTACAGATAATTCTCGGACACCCTGTACAGTATATTTGATGTGGTAAATAGTAGCTCCTTAGTTAATTTTAAAAAAATCTGGATGTTTTCATAAATGAAAGAGCTTGCAGATTATAAATAATGTATATTCCTAGCTTAAGTTATGTAGGCTACTTTGGTAGCTCTGTAAATAGTTGTATGTTAATTAGCTGACTTGAGATTGACATTTTGCGCAATTTTATTATGAAATATAGCTCAAAACTTGGATAACCTTCATAGCTCAAGTGGTTTCATGTATTCCAAATGAAATGTAAAATGTAAAATAAAATTTAAAATCTGGAGGCGGTTCGGAGACAGCCCGTAAGCCACGCCCACATTTTCTGATCAGTCGTCGTGATGACGTCGGCTGATCAAAAATGTGGATATGACTTACCGGCTGTCTCCAAGTCACGAATGGATTCTGTAATGAAATTTAACTCATGGTAGAATTCCAGAATTCAGACGGAGAGAGAGCCCGCAATTAATAACCGGATCACCTGAAGATCCTTCACCCCAGCCTTTTTCAGTTAGCTTTATAAGACTAACTAACGAAAATATCACGACTTAACCTAACCAGTCGTTAGGTCAACTGTACGCCCTTCACAATTGGTTAGGTTAGGTCGTGATATTTTCGTTAGTCACCCTTATAAAGCTAACTAAAAAAGGCTGGGGTGACGGATCTTCAGGTGATCCTAATAACCTAACCTATTACTAAGCTGTTATGAATTCCGAATTTTACCAATTATTTTTATCTTCTATGGAGTGGAGAGACAAGTTGCCTCTTCTAGAAATGCCTAAATCAAAATATCCCTGCGTTGTATGAAATGCCATATATATTCCGCTAAATAACCAGCAAAGTGTTCATACCTTCTCAAAAGCTTACTTGCCTTGGCCTATAAGCTAACTTCTATGAGTTGTGCGTAATGCTTTCCATTACTGTTATTAATTCTAATGCTTAGGAAACTATGAAGGATATGTTAATATTTAATACTTTATTAGGCCTAAATAATTCTACAGACCTTTATCCAATGCGATAAGCATATGGTAAACATATATATATATATATATTATATATATATATATATATATATGTGTGTGTGTGTGTGTGTTTGTGTGTGTGTGTAGAGACCGACCGGAAATTCCTTTCCTCACGTCAGCAAACATCCAGGAATCATCACATTCGTAAAACACATGTGATTTTCAAGGAGAGAGAAACAAAAGGATGTTTGTCTTCTCCAAAAAGGCCCGCGAAAAGTTAGTGTCTTCCGAGCCTATATAAGCCATAATTAACTAAACTCGCTCTCACTTTGCTCGTTACTCCTCCTCGTGAATCTCCTCTTTCACGTAGCGCCGTTCGACCTCAGCCGGCCTCAGTCCCTCAAGCAACACCTCAACAATACACGAAGCGAGCCAACACTTGAGGCGACCTACAAATTCATCCCGCCGGAAGCAACATCACTCTACCGGCGTTATTCTTCTGGCCCTGGCTTCACTCATCCTTCACCACAATTCGATCGGTGCCCATTCAGCAAGTATCTCAACAGGCCCTCAGCACATCATCCTGCCGGTAGGCCAACACGTCTTCAGAGTTATCTACGGCGAAACGCAATATGGTCAAACTTCAAGTAGGCCCTCGTCAGTCTTCAGAGTTATCCACGTCGAAACGCAGGACGGTAAACCTTCACGTAGGTTTCTTCAGCCTTCATAGTTATCTCCGTCGAAATCGCAGGTCGGTAAGCCTCTCCTAGGCACCCCCACTCGGCCTACAGTGTTTTGTTACGTCGAACTAGACTGTTCAGGATTCAAAGCTGAAAATTCCACAAAGTCTGCCTAATCGCGTAGGCCCTGAAAGGTGTCCTCAATACCGTTCAAACTAACTCTCCGTTAAGACCGCAGGAGGCCTATTCAATTGTTATACCAATACCGTAGTTTTGTATCACCTTGTTATTGTGTTCATTCAAGAACGTAACTAGCTTCCAAACGTTGGGGGGGACAACTATAATGAAAAATCCTGCGATGAATTTCTGTGCTGCTATCCTGTAGGTAATGTGTTTGCAACCAAAATGATGCTCTTAAAATACTCTGATTTAGAGAATGATCTATATTTATGGTAGTAATAGTAAAATCAAAGAAGCATTTTCACAACTACCTTATGTATATCAAGTATATACTTAACATTAAAGGAAAACAATATATGCAATAATTAAAGTATAAAATAACTACATGTCTCATTAAAGTATCTATCACTGCAGTATTAGTACTGAATCAGTAATACTTTCCAGCATACTAATAGGACTAATATAATTAAAGATTTACTCATCATAGATTATTTCAAGAACTAACTATTTTCCTTCACGTAAGCTAATTTAGATCAAAAGTTGGGGGGAACAAAACCTATATTATCCCCCTCAGTTCAAAAGTTGAGGGGGACATGTCCCCCCCGTTAGTTTCGCCCCTGTGTTCATTCATATAACTTACTTATTTTGCATCCAATTTTGTATGTGCTCTTTTATGCATTTCATTCTTACCGACCTCATCCATTTACTATACCATACCGTACTTTCGTTATTTCAGTTATTATTGGCTTAATTACTTATTTTGTATTTACCTCTGCATATCTCATTAGCCTACCTGAAGTAGTGTATTTACTTAACAATTAGACTATATAACCATTTCTTATTGCTATTAATCAGTCCTCTTTAACATAGTATAAATACCGTTATAGAATTGTTAATATTGTAAATACTGTTATAGAATTGTTAATCACCGTCAGACATGGGCAGTAAATACTTTAGATGTATTTAAATAATAAATACATTACTTGAAAATAAAAGTAATTAAATACTAAATAAAATTCAGGTTTTCAGAAAGTATTTAAATACTAAATACATTACTTCTAAAGTGTATTTAAATACATTTCAAATACAATTTAGATACTTTTCAAACAGCACATAAAATCACTAACATCAACTTAGAGTCAAATAAAATCGAGAAGTCGCAGAAGTAGACGTTGCAATTGTTTTGTAGCACAGAAGACAAAGTCTTCACTTTACTACCATCTTTGGAAGTTATTCGGAAATATTTTCCATCAAAAAGTGGGTGCAGGTGTGATTCGCTATTTTTATTTTCACTTCCACCATCAACAACTTCTATTTTACCACCTTTTCCACCACTTCCACTTGCTGCAGCCATGTTACAAATGTTGTCCTCGTCTAATATGATCAATAGGCTAAGGCTAATTGCACATTTAGCGCTGAACTTTACACAAACACATATGACGATGCCTCAGGATAGACTGTCGGCTGCCGCACTGCATCTGTGAGTCTGTGGCAATCGCCACTAGAGCAGGCTGGAAGTTCCATTTTTCAAGGTGCTTCCAGAAAGTTCCAGCCTGCTGAGCCTGGAACTTTCTGGAAACACAAGCACCTTGAAAAATGTTTTACTGTGTTCTGTGGTACCAGTTAAATACTGGTCGGTTAGTACTGTACATACTAGCAAAATTGAACAGTTCACAAAAAGTATTTTAAAAATGTATTTAAAAACAGGTATTTACAACTACTACATACTTTTCGAAAGTATTTAAATACGTAATTAAATATACTCTCCAAAAGGTATTTATAAACACATGTATTTAAATACATATTTAAATATTTTCAAATACATTACTGCCCATGTCTGATCACCGTGAACAAATAATTTATTTATTTTCCTAATTAAACACAAAACAACAAAGTAATTTCACTCTCCTTATTAAATATTGGTTTGTTTGGGCTGTAGGCCCAAGCTGATGACCCCTAATTATTCATTTCAATTTAATTCATAAATTATAATAAGCCTACTTTCTTGGCCACATGAAATTGGTGATCCGAGGCCAATATATATATATATATATATAATTAATATATATATATATATATATATATACATGTACAGTGTATATATATATATATACAGGGTGTTTGAAAACTTTCTGTACAAATTGTAATGGGGGATAGGCAACACCAAGACAAACCCTTTTCGTCTATAAGTATATGTCCGCTGACGTCACCATTCGGCGCGAGAGGGCGCCGCTGCAATTGGCTAAAAGGAGAAGTGGGCTAGACTCGCGCTTGCCGCGGGCATTCTTAAATCGGACGTAGTACGCGTAACATGGAGCGCTTCACGACTGCTGAGATGGCTGACATGCATATGGTGTATGGGGCTGCCAATGGAAACGGAAGAGCTGCTGTGAGGTTGTACCGACAGCGCTTCCCAAACAGACGTGTGCCAAACCACCAAACGTTTGCGCATTTGCATCGGCGACTGCGAGAAACTGGAACATTCCATGCAAACATGCATGACACCGGTCGGGAGAGAAACGTGCGCACTCCTGACATGGAAGAAGAAATCCTACGGCGATTTGAAGACAATCCAAGCGCAAGCACGCGAGGTGTTGCACGTATCCTCGGTGTGAACCACGACCTGGTCTGGAGAGTGTTGCACGAGCAGCAGTTACATCCGTTTCATCGTCAGAGAGTCCAGGCATTACAACCTCGGGATTACCCTCTTCGTGTGGAATTCGCACGCTGGTTTCTGCAGCAGACAGCGGTGCAGCCTAATTTTCTGGCTTATGTGCTGTTCTCAGATGAGGCCTGTTTCACACGTGAGAGTGTGTTTAACATGCACAATTCTCACGTGTGGGCGCACGCAAATCCACATGCTACACGGGTTTGTAATGCCTGGACTCTCTGACGATGAAACGGATGTAACTGCTGCTCATGCAACACTCTCCAGACCAGGTCGTGGTTCACACCGAGGATACGTGCAACACCTCGCGTGCTTGCGCTTGGATTGTCCTCAAATCGCCGTAGGATTTCTTCTTCCATGTCAGGAGTGCGCACGTTTCTCTCCCAACCGGTGTCATGCATGTTTGCATGGAATGTTCCAGTTTCTCGCAGTCGCCGATGCAAATGCGCAAACGTTTGGTGGTTTGGCACACGTCTGTTTGGGAAGCGCTGTCGGTACAACCTCACAGCAGCTCTTCCGTTTCCATTGGCAGCCCCATACACCATATGCATGTCAGCCATCTCAGCAGTCGTGAAGCGCTCCATGTTACGCGTACTACGTCCGATTTAAGAATGCCCGCGGCAAGCGCGAGTCTAGCCCACTTCACCTTTTAGCCAATTGCAGCGGCGCCCTCTCGCGCCGAATGGTGACGTCAGCGGACATACACTTATAGACGAAAAGGGTTTGTCTTGGTGTTCCCTATCCCCCATTACAATTTGTACAGAAAGTTTTCAAACACCCTGTATATATATATAAGAGAGAGAGAGAGAGAGAGAGGTCATCGTCAATGGAGTGTGATGGAATTGTTCTGTAGCTGGTTCCTTCTTGGTGCTACTTGTAGTTGCCGGGAAGAATGAAGGATACGAGATGCAAGCTATCGCTTTGTTGGGTATCTCTTTTAGGGGCCTCTCGTGTCCTCTTCTCTCCCTGTCGTTTGGGGGGTTGGCATCTTGAAGGAAAAGCCGGTCGTTTTCAGAGTTTATTGAGTTCTTGGTTGGCTGAGGTTATTTTACAGAAGATTTTGTTATTCTATATACAGCTGAATTAATTAAATATATATATAAATTTATGTACAATACTTATTTATAAAGATTATATATGATTCTTAAAATTACACAATGATAAAATATATATACAATTTGGTACGCGCAAAATTGGTTTGTCGGTAACTAAAATAAAAATAATATATTAATTAAATATATATATAAAAATTTATGTACAATACTTATTTATAAAGATTATATATGATTCTTAAAATTACACAATGATAAAATATATATACAATTTGGTACGCGCAAAATTGGTTTGTCGGTAACTAAAATAAAAATAATATAAATGCGGAAAATTAACTGCGCGGCCCCACACTACTGCCCACCCCGAGAAGCGGAGCACGTATATCAAAAGTAGAAATATTCGGGTCTTGATTTGAATCGGATCCTTCGTCCAGCTCGCGTTGATCCTCGGTCGGCCTCGTTTCCGGTTGTTGCGTTGTCCTGCGCGCCCGTCCTGAGGTCTGTATTTGCTACCTCCGAGGTGCGTCCTCCATCGTCCTTTTTCCTTGCGTGCTTTTTCTCCGATCCGATTGAAGCGGCTTAAAGTTTGGTTTGGTTGATTGAAGCGGCTTAAAGTTTGGTTTGGTTGATTGAAGCGGCTTAAAGTTTGGTTTGGTTGATTGAAGCGGCTTAAAGTTTGGTGTGGTTGATTGAAGCGGCTTAAAGTTTGGTTTGGTTGATTGAAGCGGCTTAAAGTTTGGTTTGGTTGATTGAAGCGGCTTAAAGTTTGGTTTGGTTGATTGAAGCGGCTTAAAGTTTGGTTTGGTTGATTGAAGCGGCTTAAAGTTTGGTTTGGTTGATTGAAGCGGCTTAAAGTTTGGTTTGGTTGATTGAAGCGGCTTAAAGTTTGGTTTGGTTGATTGAAGCGGCTTAAAGTTTGGTTTCTTCGGATGTTATTCTGGAAATGTGGAATTGTGCCTCCATGATGGAGAACCATCCTGCGGCCGACGCTTCAGAGAACGTGGGTGGCTTGATGGTGACATGGTGCACTCCTGATTCGATCTTGCGGGAATGTAATTCGGGTCTGCTGCTGCTTCGGTTCCGACCGGCTACTACGGGTGGGCGGCGAAGAGGCGTGGCTTCGGTTTGTTCCGCCCGGCGACTGAAGGATGCTGCTTCCGCTGGCTGCTTCGGGTCACTCCGGGGTCACCAATTGTAGCTGGTTCCTTCTGGTGCTACTTGTAGTTGCCGGGAAGAATGAAGGATACGAGAGGCAAGCTATCGCTTTGTTGGGTATCTCTTTTAGGGGCCTCTCGTGTCCTCTTCTCTCCCTGTCGTTTGGGGGGTTGGCGTCTTGAAGAAAAGGCCGGTCGTTTTCAGAGTTTATTGAGTTCTTGGTTGGCTGAGGATATTTTACAGAAGATTTGTTATTCTATATACAGCTGAATTAATTAAAATATATATATAAATTTATGTACAATACTTATTTATAAAGACTATATATGATTCTTAAAATTACACAATGATAAAATATATACAATTTGGTACGCGCAAAATTGTTTGTCGGTAACTAAAATAAAAATAATATAAATGCGGAAAATTAACTGCGCGGCCCCACACTACTGCCCACCCCGAGAAGTGGAGCACGTATATCAAAAGTAGAAATATTCGGGTCTTGATTTGAATCGGATCCTTCGTCCAGCTCGCGTTGATCCTCGGTCGGCCTCGTTTCCGGTTGTTGCGTTGTCCTGCGCGCCCGTCCTGAGGTCTGTATTTGCTACCTCCGAGGTGCGTCCTCCATCGTCCTTTTTCCTTGCGTGCTTTTTCTCCGATCCGATTGAAGCGGCTTAAAGTTTGGTTTGGTTGATTGAAGCGGCTTAAAGTTTGGTTTGGTGATTGAAGCGGCTTAAAGTTTGGTTTGGTTGATTGAAGCGGCTTAAAGTTTGGTTTGGTTGATTGAAGCGCTTAAAGTTTGGTTTGGTTGATTGAAGCGGCTTAAAGTTTGGTTTCTTCGGATGTTATTCTGGAAATGTGGAATTGTGCCTCCATGATGGAGAACCATCCTGCGGCCGACGCTTCAGAGAACGTGGGTGGCTTGATGGTGACATGGTGCACTCCTGATTCCATCTTGCGGGAATGTAATTCGGGTCTGCTGCTGCTTCGGTTCCGACCGGCTACTACGGGTGGGCGGCGAAGAGGCGTGGCTTCGGTTTGTTCCGCCCGGCGACTGAAGGATGCTGCTTCCGCTGGCTGCTTCGGGTCACTCAGGGGTCACCAATTGTAGCTGGTTCCTTCTTGGTGCTACTTGTAGTTGCCGGGAAGAATGAAGGATACGAGAGGCAAGCTATCGCTTTGTTGGGTATCTCTTTTAGGGGCCTCTCGTGTCCTCTTCTCTCCCTGTCGTTTGGGGGGTTGGCGTCTTGAAGGAAAGGCCGGTCGTTTTCAGAGTTTATTGAGTTCTTGGTTGGCTGAGGTTATTTTACAGAAGGTCGATGTGACCAAGAAAGAAGATAGTGAAGAAGAGAAACTGGAACAGACGAAGAAATGGGAAAGAAATAGAGAAAGAGTGGAACAGAAACGAGAGCGTGAGTAGAAGAAGACAGGCGCCCGGGCTCAACCAGGCACGCGCAGGCGTTAAGAGCAGGCTCTTTTGTAGATTTGGGGATCCGAACCCCGAGGCCTACTAACCTCACAAGGAGGAAGCAGGCCCCCTAAAAAAGTGACAACAGATGCCGATAGCAGAACCACCGACACCTTCTCGGAGGATGGAAGAGACAGAAGATTTTGTTATTCTATATACAGCTGAATTAATTAAATATATATATATATAAATTTATGTACAATACTTATTTATAAAGATTATATATGATTCTTAAAATTACACAATGATAAAATATATACAGTTTGGTACGCGCAAAATTGGTTTGTCGGTAACTAATATAAAACTAATATAAATGCGGAAAATTAACTGCGCGGCCCCACACTACTGCCCACCCCGAGAAGCGGAGCACGTATATCAAAAGTAGAAATATTCGGGTCTTGATTTGAATCGGATCCTTCGTCCAGCTCGCGTTGATCCTCGGTCGGCCTCGTTTCCGGTTGTTGCGTTGTCCTGCACGCCCGTCCTGAGGTCTGTATTTGCTACCTCCGAGGTGCGTCCTCCATCGTCCTTTTTCCTTGCGTGCTTTTTCTCGATACGATTGAAGCGGCTTAAAGTTTGGTTTGGTTGATTGAAGCGGCTTAAAGTTTGGTTTGGTTGATTGAAGCGCTTAAAGTTTGGTTTGGTTGATTGAAGCGGCTTAAAGTTTGGTTTCTTCGGATGTTATTCTGGAAATGTGGAATTGTGCCTCCATGATGGAGAACCATCCTGCGGCCGACGCTTCAGAGAACGTGGGTGGCTTGATGGTGACATGGTGCACTCCTGATTCCATCTTGCGGGAATGTAATTCGGGTCTGCTGCTGCTTCGGTTCCGACCGGCTACTACGGGTGGGCGGCGAAGAGGCGTGGCTTCGGTTTGTTCCGCCCGGCGACTGAAGGATGCTGCTTCCACTGGCTGCTTCGGGTCACTCCGGGGTCACCAATTGTAGCTGGTTCCTTCTTGGTGCTACTTGTAGTTGCCGGGAAGAATGAAGGATACGAGAGGCAAGCTATCGCTTTGTTGGGTATCTCTTTTAGGGGCCTCTCGTGTCCTCTTCTCTCCCCGTCGTTTGGGGGGTTGGCGTCTTGAAGGAAAGGCCGGTCGTTTTCAGAGTTTATTGAGTTCTTGGTTGGCTGAGGTTATTTTACAGAAAATTTTGTTATTCTATATACAGCTGAATTAATTAAATATATATATATAAATTTATGTACAATACTTATTTATAAAGATTACACTGGTCAACACTCATTTTATTGCCAATCATATTAGAGTGATTTTGGGATAACTTTGTGGTGCTGATTCCGAATATGACATCGGTTTTGCTAGATTGGCTCTAATTTATGAGATAATTGGTACCCCATTGAAACACGTAAAAATGCAAACAATTTAATGTTCAGGCGGAGCCTACTTACTGGTTGGGTGGCCGATGACTTATATACGGAGGGGGAATATTCTAGAATGATCGCGGAGTAAGCACTAAGAATATTCGCGTGTCTCACCATCTAGAATGTTCCGGTAGTTTCCCATATGCACGCGTTATGGTTACGTTTCCTATTAATTGAGGGTATTCATTATCTCATGAACTAGAGCCAAATCGGAAAAACTACTTTCATTTTGGAATTCAGCAACCCCAAAATACCCTAAATTCGTACGAATTTCCTTGGCAACGAAACAAAAAATTTTTTTTCTTGACCTGTGTTATATATGATTCTTAAAATTACACAATGATAAAATATATACAATTTGGTACGCGCAAAATTGGTTTGTCGGTAACTAAAATAAAAATAATATAAATGCGGAAAATTAACTGCGCGGCCCCACACTACTGCCCACCCCGAGAAGTGGAGCACGTATATCAAAAGTAGAAATATTCGGGTCTTGATTTGAATCGGATCCTTCGTCCAGCTCGCGTTGATCCTCGGTCGGCCTCGTTTCCGGTTGTTGCGTTGTCCTGCGCGCCCGTCCTGAGGTCTGTATTTGCTACCTCCGAGGTGCGTCCTCCATCGTCCTTTTTCCTTGCGTGCTTTTTCTCCGATCCGATTGAAGCGGCTTAAAGTTTGGTTTGGTTGATTGAAGCGGCTTAAAGTTTGGTTTGGTTGATTGAAGCGGCTTAAAGTTTGGTTTGGTTGATTGAAGCGGCTTAAAGTTTGGTTTGGTTGATTGAAGCGGCTTAAAGTTTGGTTTGGTTGATTGAAGCGGCTTAAAGTTTGGTTTGCTTGATTGAAGCGGCTTAAAGTTTGGTTTGGTTGATTGAAGCGGCTTAAAGTTTGGTTTGGTTGATTGAAGCGGCTTAAAGTTTGTTTGGTTGATTGAAGCGGCTTAAAGTTTGCTTTGGTTGATTGAAGCGGCTTAAAGTTTGCTTTGGTTGATTGAAGCGGCTTAAAGTTTGGTTTCTTCGGATGTTATTCTGGAAATGTGGAATTGTGCCTCCATGATGGAGAACCATCCTGCGGCCGACGCTTCAGAGAACGTGGGTGGCTTGATGGTGACATGGTGCACTCCTGATTCCATCTTGCGGGAATGTAATTCGGGTCTGCTGCTGCTTCGGTTCCGGCCGGCTACTACGGGTTGGCGGCGAATAGGCGTGGCTTCGGTTTGTTCCGCCCGACGACTGAAGGATGCTGCTTCCGCTGGCTGCTTCGGGTCACTCCGGGGTCACCAATTGTAGCTGGTTCCTTCTTGGTGCTACTTGTAGTTGCCGGGAAGAATGAAGGATACGAGAGGCAAGCTATCGCTTTGTTGGGTATCTCTTTTAGGGGCCTCTCGTGTCCTCTTCTCTCCCTGTCGTTTGGGGGGTTGGCGTCTTGAAGGAAAGGCCGGTCGTTTTCAGAGTTTATTGAGTTCTTGGTTGGCTGAGGTTATTTTACAGAAGATTTTGTTATTCTATATACAGCTGAATTAATTAAATATATATATATAAATTTATGTACAATACTTATTTATAAAGATTATATATGATTCTTAAAATTACACAATGATAAAATATATACAATTTGGTACGCGCAAAATTGGTTTGTCGGTAACTAATATAAAAATAATATAAATGCGGAAAATTAACTGCGCGGCCCCACAGTTCTTAATACCCATGACACTTGAGCAGTGCCGTATTAAGGAGTTTTGGGCCCTGGGGGGAAAATATTCTTGGGGTCCCTCAACAAGACAAATCTTCGAGTCATGTAAATTAATAAACCATTTATTTCTAAATCAAATAATGCAAGTTTTACACAAATACCGAGCTGCTACAATTACACCAAACCAATTACACAACTACAAGTCCACTACTAATCTACCAAAGTTGGTCACAAAATCATCCACCACCATCCAAACAACCCTCAATTTGTGAATTTCCTGTAGTACTCCTAATGGGTGAATGTCAGCTAAAGCGTTTTGTTTGACAAACAGCGCAAAATGCTGAAACTCAAATAGGAAGCTGTCCTCAAAATCATTTGGGTAATGGACTAGCCAAATTTTTTTGTTGCTTTTGGTGCTTCCTCTAAAGTTAGTTGAGAGATATTGTTGAGCATTCCAAATTTATCATTGATATCATTATAAACATCGGCCCCTAAAACAGCTAGGCCCTGGGGCCTGGCCTGGCCCCCCCTTAATACGCCACTGCTCTCGAAGTTTGCGATGTTTTCCACTGCTTTAGTGCTGTTTCAGCAGTTTCAACATTACTCCAATCACTAAAACCGTCTGTAGCAAAAGCAGAAGTGTTAGGGGAGAGAAGCTTGCAACAGAATCAGTACGCGTTTCCTGTCGAGGTATAGTACGAATAAATAGTCCCGGTGTTACAGCTCGCCATTTGCCCTTTCTATAAAATAATATTTTGGAGAAATAGCTGTTTCGATTACTTTGTTCTCTGCGCGAATTTTCCCAGGGGCCATCTTCATTCTGGCAATAGGCGGAACCCTTTTTGAACAAAAAGTCAACTGCACTTTGTTTTTGCGTTAAAGTTCCTGTTCACAGCCCAGGATCTTCAGACACAATGTCGGGTTCCTTTCTACCCACGTTTTCCTCTTTTAGATCTGCATTTTCTTCTCCTGATGATTTTTCTATTGTTTCTGACTCAATATCATCATGTTGTTCTTGCTCTTGTTTCTTTCAGTCTCTTTCTGAAGAAAAAAAATTGTAAATTCTTCTCCTTCTTATTACAATTTCCGATTTCTAGCTCCACTCACATAGCGACTCTGGCTGAACATGACCACTTCTGTCGCGTCGCGTATCAGTAGGGTGACCAGATTTTTGCGATCCCAATGCGGGACGGATCCATTGGTACACTAATATACTCGTATGATATCTCGATAACACTCCACAGGTCAACCAATACCTTTTAAAAGCATTTTGCAGCACTCTATAGGCATTTTACTTTATCTTTCAAAGATATATAACGGACAAATAATTGCACTACCAAAAAGTAATTTTACATAGTTTACTTACCTAATTTATTGAAAAACATTTTATTTAATTGTACTTGGCACTGGAATGTGTTTACTTAAAGAGAGGTATTTTTTTGTTCAGATATTCACAAAATTCAAGGCAACTCATCTCGTAATTACATATCGTTAATAACGCTGCTTTTAAAGTATTTATATTTAACCGACTTTTTTCTTCTGTCCAAAAGTTATTCATTATGGAAAATACCCTCTCTGTTGGAGCATTTGATCCAGGTAAACTCAAACAGAATTCTTAAAATGTATGGGTACTCTGACAATTAAATAACACGTCAACACTATTATAATTCAAAATTTTAACTAAAGAGCGTCGGCTGTCGAGGTCTGTCGTACTGAAGGTTTGAAAAAACGTTTTAAAACGTTTATGAGGGGATGCGCGGATGCCAGATCTACGATAATGAATACAAATTACATTTCATTTGTACGAAAATTGCATAAATACAAGAATGCGGGACATTGCATTGTCCCGCATTGGCAATGTTTTTTGCGGGACAGAAACTCTAAATGCGGGACAGTCCTGCAAAATGCAGGACGTCTGGTCACCCTACACGATATCAGTGATAACAAACCGAACCTAATAATTAAAATTGCGATTTGAATAATATAACTCGGGAAGTACTCCGCAAATTAGGTCTGAAATTTAGGTAATCAGCAACACTTCCTACCATTTCGCGTCGTTCAGTATAACGAAAAAAAAGCTGCGTAATCCATTTGTTCTATAACTTATTTTTTTCGACATTTTATTATGTCTCAATTAGGAGGTAGATGTACGATAACGTTTCATTATTCACGCGGTTGAGTTTTCCAATACATTTTTTAGCTTTCTATAACATCTTTATTTCTGGTTCGCTTGCAAAAAAGTAAACAGTGAATAACAGGGAATACAGGGATATTCAAAGTACAGTATTTAATTTTACTACCTTAAACTATACCCTTTCTATCAACATATGCGTCTAATCGATTTTTAAACATGTTTATAGACGTGCTACTAATTACTTCTACCAGCAAACTATTCCAGCTATTTACTATTCTATGCGTAAAAAAGTTTTTCGCAACTGCTGTCTCGAACCTTTTACTTGTCAACTTACACCCGTCATTTCTAGTCCTATTATATTGAGATATTTCGAAAAAGCTATCTCTATCTACGTTATCGAACCCATTCATAATTTTGAAAACCTGGATTAGATCACCCCTTAACCTCCTAGTCTCGAGTGTTGTCAATTTTAACTCCTTAAGCCTATCCTCGTACGACTTTGACCTAAGCGACGGAATCATCATAGTTGCTCGTCTTTGAACTCTTTCGATTTTGTCTATATCTTTGCGCATATACGGATTCCAAAATTGGACCGCGTACTCCAAATGGGGTCTAACTAATGATTTATAAAGTGGAACTATAATATCGCGCGATTTGTACTCAAAATTTCGAGCTATAAAACCTAACACTTTGTTCGCCTTATTGACCGCTGCTGTACTTTGTTTCGCTACTTTTAAATCACCAGTGACTATAACTCCTAAATCTTTTTCCTGCTCTACGCTTGTTAAATCTTTCCCTGACATACTATACGCAAATTTACCGTTACGCGAACCTATATGCAAAATTTTGCACTTATCAACGTTAAATCTCATCTGCCATATGACTGACCAATCAACGATTTTATTCAGATCTTCCTGAATTTTACCTCTATCTTCGTCATTAATCGCCCTACCACCCAGCTTCGTGTCATCCGCAAACTTTGAAACTGTACTGACTAGGCCGACATCTAAATCGTTAATATATATAAGAAAAAGCAAGGGGCCCAATACAGAACCCTGAGGAACGCCACTCGCTACATTAGCCCAACACGACTCCGCTCCATCAACGACCACCCTCTGTTTCCTACCTCGCAACCACTCTTCTAGCCAATTTATTACTACACCCTGATTCCATGAGCCTTAGTTTTTTCAATGAGTCTTTTGTGCGGCACGGTGCCAAACGCTTTTTGAAAATCCAAATACACTACATCAACCGCCCGATGTCTATCGTAAACGTCAACCACGCTTTGGAAAAATTCTAAAAGATTAGTTAAGCAAGATTTGTTTCGCTTAAAACCGTGCTGCGTATTTCTAACTAGTTTATGCACTTCTAAGTGTTCGACTATACGATCCCTAATTATTGATTCCAGTAGCTTACCTACAACAGACGTTAAACTGATTGGCCTATAATTTCCCGCCGCACCTTTATCGCCTTTCTTAAAGATAGGTGTTACGTTTGCTAACTTGAAATTATCTGGTACGCACCCCTCAGAAATAGACGCATTAAAAATCTTTGTTAGCGGCACAACAATGCTATCTTTTAATTCTTTCAGTTGTATGGGATATATGGAATCCGGACCCGGTGATTTACGCGTTTTCATTTTATCAATATAGCGCATTACTTCCCCTTCACTAACGACAATATTATCCAAAATATTACCATTATCAAAGGGTATTATGTCTATGACCGTAGGGATATTCGTTACATCTTCTATAGTAAAAACTGACGTAAAAAATTCGTTTAGCAAGGTAGCCATTTCCTTGTTTTCAGAAACTAGATCTCCGTTTACATTTATCAATGGACCCAAGACACTTTTTACTGGATTTCTATTATTGACGTATTGAAAGAATCGCTTGGGGTTTTCTTTACCGTCACGAGCTATTGAGATTTCAAATTCGCGCTTGGACTTTTTAATTACACTTTTCGCTTCACGCCTCAGAGATATGTAGTTGTTTCGTAACAACAAATTGTCTTTATCGCACTTATGTTGCCTATAAGCCCTATCTCTACTCTTTATAATGTCTCCTACTCTAGAAGTAAACCACAGGGGCTTGTTGTTTACTTTCGCACGCTTAATTTTGTACGGTACACATTCCTCATTTATAGTCCTAAATACTGTTTCAAACGATTCCCACATTAGTTTTGCATTGGAGATCCCCATTACGTTTTCCCAATTGACGTGTGACAACTCATTTTTAAATTTACAAAAGTTAGCGTGCTGGAAGTTAGGAATTTTAGTCGAGTTAACTGGTTTCGAGTGACTTACTGAGAGGACAAACTCTACCATATTGTGATCGCTATTGCTCAACGGTTCTATTACTTGAAGATCAGTAATTAGCCTATCATCCGTAGTTATTACTAAATCTAAAATACTGTCCAACCTCGTAGGTTCCCCAACCTTTTGAATAAGAAAGCTATCCTCGAGAAAATTAACTAAACGATTACCTTCCGCGTCTCCCTGCATTGTATCGTAATTCACGTTGGCGCAATTAAAGTCACCCATAACTAAAGCCTGCTCACTACCGATTATTCTCTTTAGTTCACGATATAACGCTTCGTCCGTAGCAGCTGTTTGATTTGGGGGCCTATATATAACCGCAACAAGAAGTTTGAAATCGTTCAATTTAAGTTCTGCTATAGTCGAATCTATCGGTTCTGGAATTGAGTGCTTTACTTCTATAACGTTCGCAATATTATCTTTGATATACAACATAACACCGCCTCCTAAGCCTACCTATTCTGTTTTTAACAAAAAGTCTATAACCTTTAATTTGATACTCCCCTACAAAGTCACGTGTTTCAGTGCTAAGACGATTCGTTTATCGCAATTAAATCAGTCTTTACAAGCAATTAAAGAAAAAAATTCATTTATTTTATTTCGTAGGCTACGAGCATTTAAGGATAGAACCTTCAAATTGTTTGTAATTACGACACCTTCGCGAGCGCAGGGGAAATTAATGGAATTTACGCTGGGACCGTTCGAGTTACGGCAGCCTGAAAAGAAGACTGTATTATGAAATAGTATTCCTAAACGCGCAGCTCCAACGTGAAGGGAAATTTGCTGCTTACGCGTTTACAATGGCTAATAATAATGATCAGTTAGTTTGCAGGTGGTGCTCAAGCATGGAAGTGCTGAGGAACGAATTAGACCGTGAGAGGCAGGCCAGGGTGAGACTTGAAGAAAGCGTGATGCTCCTGACGACAAAATTAGAATCCCTTGAGACTCCAGTTACGACCCCTCCTGCCTCAGTTTCTATTTAATATAAATAGTACTAATAGCCCTCTCTCTTCCCCTAGGTCCCAACCCTTCGTTCGAGTGCGAAATGGAGCCCCATTGAGAAAAGCAAAGCCTTGCCTACCAGTAATAACAAGCAATAAGTTTTCTGTTTTAGGGTTCGAAGATACTGATGAACCGGAAATACGACTCGTTGGTGATTCCATTGTTCGAGGGCAGCTCGAGGAATTCTGTGGGAGAAACCCTCGTCGTAGGCGCCGTTACTGCTACCCTGGTGCAAGGGTGGAGGATATAACTAATAATGTTGACCATTTTACAGACGGTACCGCCGAGGACACAACGTATGTTATTCATGTCGGTACTAATAACGTTTTAAATTCTAGATCGGAAGAACTGCTGGCTAGGTACAGGGACTTATTAGAGCGATTAAAGGAGAAAACTAATAAGATTATTTTAACAGGTATACTTCCTCGAATTATCCAATGAAGCGATTTCTACAGCAAGGCGACCTATATTAACAATAACCTAAAGTCTCTTTGCCAACAGGAAGGAGGGCATTTTGCTAATTTTTGGAACAGTTTCTACGGCAGGAGGGACTTGTTCCTCGAAGATGGACTTCATCTTAATGAAGTTGGAGCTGCGCGTTTAGGAAGACTATTTCATAATACTGTCTCTTCTTTTCAGACTGCCGTAAGCCGAACGGTCCCAGCGTAAATTCCACAAATTTCCCCCGCGCTCGCGAAGGTGTCGCAATTACAAACAATTTTAAGGTTCTATCCTTAAATGCTCGTAGCCTACGAAATAAAATAAACGAATTTTTTTCTTTAATTGCTTGTAAAGACTATGATTTAATTGCGATAAATGAATCGTGTCTTAGCACTGAAACACGTGACTTTGTAGGGGAGTATCAAATTAAAGGTTATAGACTTTTTGTTAAAAACAGAATAGGTAGGCGAGGAGGCGGTGTTATGTTGTATATCAAAGATAATATTGCGAACGTTATAGAAGTAAAGCACTCAATTCCAGAACCGATAGATTCGACTATAGCAGAACTTAAATTGAACGATTTCAAACTTCTTGTTGCGGTTATATATAGGCCCCAAATCAAACAGCTGCTACGGACGAAGCGTTATATCGTGAACTAAAGAGAATAATCGGTAGTGAGCAGGCTTTAGTTATGGGTGACTTTAATTGCGCCAACGTGAATTACGATACAATGCAGGGAGACGCGGAAGG
This sequence comes from Bathynomus jamesi, assembly GCA_023014485.1. NCBI lineage: Eukaryota > Metazoa > Arthropoda > Malacostraca > Isopoda > Cirolanidae > Bathynomus > Bathynomus jamesi. The sequence continues at coordinate 358,819 of JAJOZX010001964.1, read as the reverse complement.
TAATCGTTTAGTTAATTTTCTCGAGGATAGCTTTCTTATTCAAAAGGTTGGGGAACCTACGAGGTTGGACAGTATTTTAGATTTAGTAATAACTACGGATGATAGGCTAATTACTGATCTTCAAGTAATAGAACCGTTGAGCAATAGCGATCACAATATGGTAGAGTTTGTCCTCTCAGTAAGTCACTCGAAACCAACTAACTCGACTAAAATTCCTAGCTTCCAGCACAGACTTTAGTAAATTTCGAAATAAATTTTCACACGTCAATTGGGAAAACGTAATGGGGAACTCCAACGCAAAACTAATGTGGGAATCATTCGTAACGGTATTTAGGACTATAAATGAGGAATGTGTACCGTACAAAATTAAGCGTGCGAAAGTAAACAACAAGCCCTTGTGGTTTACTTCTAGAGTAGGAGACATTATAAGAGTAGAGAGAGGGCTTATAGGCTATACAAGTGCGATAAAGATAATCTGTTGTTACGAAACAACTACATACAGGGTGGGGCACGGGAATCAAGTGTTTTTTGAATAGCTAGTAATCGGCCATTAGGAATGGGAGGGGCGTGCGGTAGGTAGCATTCCATTCCTGGGTTCATAGCATTTAACTTTAACTAACACTCACCTTTATCTTTCAGGTGCCATCATGGAGCAGTGGACGTTAGAACACCGCATGTTCGCGTATGATCATTTTGTTAGGAGTGGCGAGTCAGTGACAGCAGTTCAGCGTGCGTTTCGCCGCAGATTCAACATTCATCGAAATGACTCTGTTCCCGCTCGTGACACAATCTTACGTTGGGTTAACAATCTTCGAACAGGAGGCTCAATAATGAAAACAAAACCGAAGGGGCCGCAACGCACTGTGCGTACTCCAGAGAACGTTGAAAGGGTCAGACAAGCGATGTTGCAAAGCCCAGGCCGCTCTGCTCGGAGACATTCAGCTGCACTCGGAATCAGCAATCGTACTGTTAGACGGATTTTGCATGAAGAATTACATTTTCACCCATACAATTAGCGATGGTGCAGGAATTGAATGTAAACGATTGCCCCCAACGACTGAATTTTGCACAGGAAATGCTTGCACTTTATGAGCAGAATGAAAACATGATGGTGGTAATGAGTGATGAAACCCATTTCCACCTTAATGGGGCCGTCAACAATCAAAACTGTCGGTATTGGGCTGCTGAAAATCCGCGACAACTCCATGAAAAACCGCTGCATAGCCCTAAGGTTACAGTTTGGTGCGCGGTGGGAAAGTTTGGCGTCATCGGTCCCTATTTCTTCGAACAAAATGGGGTTACCGTTACCATAACATCTGGGCGTTACATTGAGATGGTGAACACCTTTTTCATCCCTGAGTTACGAAGAAGGCGTATTGCTCGTCGACATTTGTGGTTTCAGCAAGATGGGGCCACGCCACACACCGCCAGAGCGTCAATGGCTGTTCTTCGCCCCCCGTTTCCCAACAATCTCATTTCGAGATTTGGTGACATTGCATGGCCCCTCGGTCCCCTGACTTGTCCACATGTGACTTCTTTCTATGGGGGTACCTCAAGTCACGTGTCTACGAGGACAAGCCCCGTACATTAGATGCATTGAAGGAAGCGATCCGTCAACAAATCATCCAAATCAACAGAGACCTGCTGGGAAGAGTGGAGGCCAATTTTCGTAAACGCCTTCAACAATGCGTCGACGGCCAAGGACATCATATGCCAGATATAATTTTCGGTACATTATTATGACATGAAATGCTATGTTCTTACGAATGTTGTTCTACCAATATATTTTCTTTACAAAAATAAATAAATATTTTCCTGATTATTCCAAAAACACTTGGTTCCCGTGCCCCACCCTGTATCTCTAAGGCGTGAAGCTAAAAGTGTAATAAAAAAGTCGAAACGCGAATTTGAAATCTCCATAGCTCGTGACGGTAAAGAAAACCCCAAGCGATTCTTTCAATACGTCAATAATAGAAATCCAGTAAAAAGTGTCTTAGGTCCATTAAAAAATGGAAATGGAGATCTAGTCTCTGAAAACAAGGAAATGGCTACCTTGCTAAACGAATTTTTTACGTCAGTTTTTACTATAGAAGATGTAACGAATATCCCTACGGTCATAGACATAATACCTTTTGATAATGGTAATATTTTGGATAATATTGTCGTTAGTGAAGGGAAAGTAATGCGCTATATTGATAAAATGAAAACGCGTAAATCACCGGGTCCGGATTCCATATATCCCATACAACTAAAAGAATTAAAAGATAGCATTGTTGTGCCGCTAACAAAGACTTTTAATGCGTCTATTTCTGAGGGTGCGTACCAGATAATTTCAAGTTAGCAAACGTAACACCTATCTTTAAGAAAGGCGATAAAGGTGCGGCGGGAAATTATAGGCCAATCAGTTTAACGTCTGTTGTAGGTAAGCTACTGGAATCAATAATTAGGGATCGTATAGTCGAACACTTAGAAGTGCATAATCTGGTTAGAAATACGCAGCACGGTTTTAGGCGAAACAAATCTTGCTTAACTAATCTTTTAGAATTTTTCCAAAGCGTGGTTAACGTTTACGATAGACATCGGGCGGTTGATGTAGTGTATTTAGATTTTCAAAAAGCGTTTGACACCGTGCCGCACAAAAGACTGATTGAAAAAACTAAGGCTCATGGAATCAGGGGTGTAGTAATAAATTGGCTAGAAGAATGGCTGCGAGGCAGGAAACAGAGGGTGGTCGTTGATGGAGCGGAGTCGTGTTGGGCTAATGTAGCGAGTGGCGTTCCTCAGGGTTCTGTATTGGGCCCCTTGCTTTTTCTTATATATATTAAAGATTTAGATGTCAGCCTAGTCAGTACAGTTTCAAAGTTTGCGGATGACACGAAGCTGGGTGGTAGGGCGATTAATGACGAAGATAGAGGTAAAATTCAGGAAGATCTGAATAAAATCGTTGATTGGTCAGTCACATGGCAAATGAGATTTAACGTGGATAAGTGCAAAATTATGCATATAGGTTCGCGTAACGGTAATTTTGCGTATAGAATGTCAGGGAAAGATTTAACAAGCGTAGAGCAGGAAAAAGATTTAGGAGTTATAGTCACTGGTGATTTAAAAGTAGCGAAACAAAGTACAGCGGCGGTCAATAAGGCGAACAAAGTGTTAGGTTTTATAGCTCGAAATTTTGAGTACAAATCGCGCGATATTATAGTTCCTCTTTATAAATCATTAGTTAGACCCCATTTGGAGTACGCGGTCCAATTTTGGAATTCGCATATGCGCAAAGATATAGACAAAATCGAAAGAGTTCAAAGACAAGCAACTAAGATGATTCCGTCTCTTAGGTCAAAGTCGTACGAGGATAGGCTTAAAGAGTTAAAATTGACTACACTCGAGACTAGGAGGTTAAGGGGTGATCTAATCCAGGTTTTCAAAATTATGAATGGGTTTGATAACGTAGATAGAGATAGCTTTTTCGAAATATCTCAATATAATAGGACTAGAAATAACGGGTGTAAGTTGACAAGTAGAAGGTTCGAGACAGCAGTTGCGAAAAACTTTTTTACGCATAGAATAGTAAATAGCTGGAATAGTTTGCCGGTAGAAGTAATTAGTAGCACGTCTATAAACATGTTTAAGAATCGATTGGACGCGCATGTTGATAGAAAGGGTATAGTTTAAGGTAGTAAAATTAAGGCTTTGTGGGGATAGATCCCACAGCTCAACACAAGTGTTGTGGGATATAGGGAGGCAGCGTCTTGGGTTAGGGGATACTCTCTGTCCTTACACACCCCATTTAAAGAGATTCCTCTGCCGAGCGGTGCCCCCCATAGTACTGTGAGGTATTGAAAAACTCATGATCTTCACTTGCCCCACAAACACCTTTAAATGGGAGACCCATAATGGGTGCACACACATTTCTACATTACTGTACAGTCTTTACAGCCACACCTACACTTTTCCTCGTAAGTGTATATATTGTAATGTATATGGTTGTAAATTTGACTTGGTCCGCAATCGATATGAACCGTGACTTGATGGATACCGTAATGAAATTGACTGGATTCTTTGGATCTGATATATTTGCATGTCCGTTATAAATAGATATAGAATGTAACATATTTGTGGATAGTAGTCTATTATGACTTGATCCTCTGGATCGAGAGATTCTATCTTTAGTTTTAAATCGATAATTAATTATTTTTAAATTGATAATGTATATGGTTGTAAATTTTGACTTGGTCCGCAATCGATATGGACCGTGACTTGATGGATACCGTAATGAAATTGACTGGATTCTTTGGATCTGATATATTTGCATGTCCGTTATAAATAGATATAGAATGTAACATATTTGTGGATAGTAGTCTATTATGACTTGCTCCTCTGGACCGAGATATTCTATCTTTAGTTTTAAACCGATAATTAATTATTTTTAAATTGATAATTATTTAGTTTCGTAAAAATTGGTCGTTGCCAATTTACCGGCAGTTTTTAAATAAGTTTCTTATGTTCTTGTGGTTCGGAACCCACGTAAAATTGAAGATACCCTCCGCCACCACGGAGGACATACACAATACACGATTACGAACACAGTTAGGTAGACCAGCCATGAGTGGATCCTAGGGTCTTTGTTGGTCTGAAACATTATATCATTATAACATTATAACATCTTCGAGGAACAAGTCCCTCCTGCCGTAGAAACTGTTCCAAAAATTTGCAAAATGCACTCCTTCCTGTTGGCAAAGAGACTTTAGGTTATTGTTAATATAGGTCGCCTTGCTGTAGAAATCGTTACGTTGGATAATTCGAGGAAGTATACCTGTTAAAACAATCTTATCAGTTTTCTCCTTTAGTCGCTCTAATAAATCCCTGTACCTAGCCAGCAGTTCTTCCGATCTAGAATTTAAAACGTTATTTGTACCGACATGAATAACATACGTTGTGTCCTCGGCGGTACCGTCTGTAAAATGGTCAACATTATTAGTTATATCCTCCACCCTTGCACCAGGGTAGCAGTAACGGCGCCTACGACGAGGGTTTCTCCCACAGAATTCCTCGAGCTGCCCTCGAACAATGGAATCACCAACGAGTCGTATTTCCGGTTCATCAGTATCTTCGAAACCTAAAACAGAAAACTTATTGCTTGTTATTACTGGTAGACAAGTCTTTGCTTTTCGCAATGGGGCTCCATTTCGCACTCGACAGCGATTTTGACATACGATCACTCGTGGGCGTCCAGAATATAGTGCAGTGATTATTCCATGTACTTGGTGTTGAATAGCTGATTTCATTTTGTATATACAGTATTTGTATTGACTGTTTCATTATAAATATACTAATTTCACATTTAAACGCTGCGTCGAAAAAATAAGTTCACTGTTATTTTATTTAATTGTCGGGTTCGAAATCCCAGCTGAGCCGTGAACGGCCAAATTCTAAAGGGCAAGTTCTACCTAAAGCCCAAGTTAAGCTAAATTAAAACTTACGGATTTGAGATCCTATTAGGTCCTACCTCAGGGTAACCTCAGGGTTGCTGACTCGATGCGGGCCTACCTTAGACCTTAAATTACATGAACTTAAAGTAAACAAAAGGGTACTATTTGTGGTCTTCTTTCTGAACCTTGCAACAACCACGCAACCTGGACTATTGCACGATGCAACAATCATGTATCTAAACAACCAAACTGAATTGCAAGAGAGCTCTCTATCAAACCACACCTTTACGTACGACCTTCCACAAACGAGTAGAAAAGACGCGCAGCGTCCCAAAATGATGCCAACAGTGTGACCAAACAATGATGCCACAAGAGCTCAAAAATGCTAGCTCTAAATTAAGTTAATTTTTCACTAACCTTACAATTATGAGATGGATATATATACACCTTAACTTAATATATATACAAGCAATGCTGCATCAATCAGCTTAGTCATCGTATCGCCTTGGGACAACAATGGTTCTTCCTCTTCTAGATTTTCTAACACTCCCCACCGAAGAGGCATTGTTGTCATTACCTTCTGCAAGGTTAGCCAAGCCTTCTTCATGAGGCTGTAACTCAAATGTTTCATCTTGACTATCTGTGTTTTTGCTGATTTCTAAAGCATAGAGTTTTTGTATAGGTCTCTTTAACTTTCCTCCTGAAGTCTTTACCAGTGCAGACCTAACTAAATTGTCTTTGCCAACAAACAACTCTTCAATTATGCCAAGCTTCCAGCATTGCCTTGGTCTTTCATCCCCAATCATTACCACTTCTCCCACCTTGATACAATTTGCATTGGAGCCCTTTACCTTGCCTGATGGGTAATAATTGAGTTCTGGCAAGTATTCCATCTGCCACCTCTTCCATAACTGATCTTGTAGCTCTTCAAGGTACCTGAACCGTCTGGTTAACTCTCCTTGAGTGCTCTGGATAGGCTGCAAGTCTTCTGGCACACTGGGGTTTGATGTTAATCGTTTACCACAAAGAAAATGATTTGGTGTCAATGGCTCTGCATCCTGCCTACTGTTGTAAACAAAAGTGATAGGCCTACTGTTCACCATTACTTCTACTTCACATAAAACAGTAGAGAATTCTTCTTTGCTCAAATGAGCATTAGCTAAAAATTTCTTTAATGGACACTTTACACTTCTCACTAGCCTTTCCCAAAATCCTCCCCACCATGGTGCTCTCTCAACAATAAACTCCCACTGTACCCCTTGGTGTGAAAAGTAGGATTGGAATCCTTCCTCTTTTAGCAGGGACCAAATTTCTTGGAGTTCCTTTGCAGCCTTTTTGAAGGTTTTTGCATTATCTGATATGATTTTATTTGGGAAACCCCTTCTGTTCACAAACCTTTTAAAGGCCAAAAGAAATACATCACTACTTAAGTTGCTTACCAACTCCAAATGGATTGCTCTGGTGGTAGCACAGGTGAAAAGACATATATAACCTTTGTTAGACTCCCCTCGCTCATACACATAGACTGGCCCTGCAAAGTCTACTCCCACTACATCAAATGGGGCAGTATAGACACACCGTTCTCTTGGAAGTGGAGCCCCCTTTTCATAATAAGGCTTTGCACTCCAACGCTTGCAAACCACACATTTATGCAAGACCTTTTTTACTACTTGTCTAATTTTGGGAATCCAAAATTGTTGTCTAATCTCTATTATCACTTCTCTAACTCCAGCATGTGACAGCTTATGATGAGTATCCAGGATCAAAAGGTCCACAAAGTGCCCCCCAGAAGGTAGCAAAATTGGATGTCTTTTCTCCTCTGGAAGCCCAGAAAACTGTAGTCTACCTCCTACTCTCAATAAATCCTGATCCAAAAACACATCCAAACCCTTGAGCGCAGAATGTGTTGGTAGAACCTGTAATGGATGGCTGGTGAGCAATTCTCTCTCTTCACCAAATTTTTTCTTCTGCATATATACCACCCAGTATTTCCTGGCTTGCTGAATCTCATTACTGTTCAGAATTCCTTCCCTTCTTGTTTCTCCCTTAATGTTGTTGGTAAATCTATATACCCATGCTGTCACTCTTAACAATCTTTTCAGACTGCTAATGTCCTCAAGCCTCAATATGGGGTCCTGCTGCATAACTTGACAACTGTTCACAGCGCATTTTCTCACCTCAGTCACCCATGCTTCTTCAGCCTGGCATTCTCCTACAATAGGCTGATTAGAAGGCCAGTTTTCACTTCCAAGTTTTAGCCACTCTGGCCCATTCCACCACAAACTTGATTGTGAAAGATCTTTCACCGAAATTCCTCGTGTTGGTAAATCAGCGGGGTTTTGGATGCCTGGACAATGCTTCCATTGCTTGGGATCTGTGTGCGCTTGAATTTCCTCCACCCTATTGGCAACAAATGGTTTCCATTTCCTTGCCTGACTTCTTAACCAGTGCCAAACTATAGTGGAGTCTGTCCAGTAATAGCTTGGAATTTCATAGAGGGCCAAAGACTTTCGCACTGTAATTGCAAGCCGACTAGCAATAACGGCACCCATCAATTCCAACCTTGGAACAGAAAGCCTTTTCAAAGGTGCTACTCTACTCTTTGCAGCAACCAACCTGCAACTTACTTCTTCTTGCAATGCGCCTCTTATATAAATACAAGTTTGCATAGGCTTCCTCACTTGCATCACAAAAGATGTGCAGCTCCAAATTGTCTGGACTATTGTTCAACTCTCCAAAGTACCATCTTGGGATTTCAATGTCTCCAAGATGTGCCAATTCTTTGAACCAATATTTCCACCTTACCACCATATGATCAGGTAACTCTTGGTCCCAACCAAGTCCAATTTCCCAGAGGCTCTGAAACCAAATTTTTGACTTTATCACAAATGGAGCCAGGAATCCAAGAGGATCAAAGACCTTCGAAGCCAAACTAAGAGCTGTACGTTTTGTCCACCTTGTCTCATTCTCAGCCAGCTCTACTAAAGATTTCCCATTGAAGGTAAACAAATCATCATCTTGCTGCCAAACGATGCCTAGCACCTTTGCGTCTATTGCCCACAACTCCTTAATACCAGAATCCTCAATACTTTCTGCTGCATCAGGTACTACAGAGGAATGACTCATAAACTCTTGTAATTGCGAATGATTGGTCTGCCATTTTCTGAGCTCCATGCCAGCCTCCCTCATTATAGCTCTAGCCTCCATGAATATCTGTTTAGCCATTTCTGTATTATCCACGGAACATAGCAAATCATCAACATAAAAATTTTTCCTTATGTGTTCAATAGTGTTAGGATAGACTTCAGAATATTTCTTAAAATGGTACTGCATAGTAGCTGCCAACAGAAATGGACTAGAGCTGAGGCCAAACAACACTGACTTCATTCTATATGCTTGAACCTTAGGTTCATTTTCCAACAAGTCTTTCGTATCCACCCACAGATACCTTACTGCATCTCTGTCCTCTGGTTTTAACTTTATCCGCAAAAAGGCTTGCTTCACATCTGCAGTCAATGCTACTCTACCAAACCTGAATCTCAGTAACAAGGAAAATAAATCTGCATTTAAATTTGGCCCAGCATCCAAACAGTCATTCAAGGACACACCACCTTTGTCCTTGGCTGAGCCATCAAAAACTACCCTCAGTTTGGTGGTAGTTTTGTCTCGCCGTACCACTGCATGGTGTGGCAGATAATGTGCCTCCTGGCTCACCAGCTCACCTTGCACCCTTTCAGCATAGCCCTCCCTTACATAACTTAGGATGGCCTCATCGTATTCAATTAACAACTCCTCATTTTTTCTTAGCCTGTACAATGAAGTCTCCAACCTCCGATTAGCTAGCTGAAGGTTTGAACCGGGTTTGCAAGAATCCTTCCATGGTAGGCCAACTTCATAGCAACCATCTCTAAACCCAATCCCTTTTTCAAATTGCTCTAAAACATCATTGTTCACTGTACTTGCCTGGTTGTCCTTTATACCAATAGATTCAAGTTCCCAAAACGCTTTCAAATGCCTTTCCAGACCATGGCTGTTCTCCTCAATCTTAACAAAAAGCCTTAACTTCCATTTCATTGCAATAACTACCATGTAGCATCCAGCCTAGCTTACTTTCAATAGCTACTGGGCCTTGAGATGTACGGACAATATTACCAGTGATGAAGTCCCAATAATAGTCAGCTCCAATCAAAAGACTAATATCTTCTGTTCCCTCAAACTTATTATTGCCCAAATTAATTCCTTTAACTTGCAATTCTTGGACACATGCCATATCTAAACAAGTAGTGACTGGAGCACAAAGTTCCTCAATCTCTACAGCTTGGACCTTGATAGTGGGACTTTGCGGTAACAACCCTTTAACCAGAACTTCTACCTTCTTAAATTTGGTTCGGTTTTGAACGGAACCCCCAAACCCAGAAATTCTTAAATTTTCCCTCTTAAGTTCTTTAAACTTCAATTTTCTGGAAATTCTGGTCTTAATAAAACTACACTGGCTACCACTATCAAACAACACTCTTACAGTAGCTTCTCCCTCATTCCCAATTAATAAGGCTGCAGTTGTTTGCAATAATCCCCCTTTACTTTTACTCCCTTGCATAGCAGTGGCATGTGCCACTGATGTCTCTACTTCTGGGGTAGGCCTACTAAGAGTGTTTTCACACAATAATGGCTGATGCCTACCATGACATTTTTTGCACAAAATTTTAAACTTACAAAACCTTGCTCTATGACCTTTCAAAAAACATTTAAAACATGCTGTGGACTTAGTTACCCTGTCCTTTCTCTCCTCAAAGGGTAAGGCCTCAGCCACCTCACATTTATATGACTTGTGGTTGCCTTCGCAAAATATGCATTCCTTGATTCCCTTTAATTTATTCTCAGAGGAGGCATGTAGAGCTGACACTGTACCTGGGCTATTCCTTTTTGTGGAAACTTTGGTGCTGTGCCTGCCTTTGTCCCCTTGTTTACCATCCCACTGTGCAAACTCAACTCCCTCTCGTCTTGCTAATTCTGTGCCTAAAAGACTTAACATCTGCTGAAGGGGGATGTACACATGTTCTGCAGAGTGTCCCCTACTTAATTCAAGCAAAATTGAGCTAGGCAATTTAGACTCCAGTGTAGGAACCAACATTATACCATACTTTTCCATTCCTACACCCAAGTTGTCCAGGGACCTAGTTCTAATTTCAAATTCATCATATAACTGCCGTAACTCCTTGACACTATTAGGATTATTAACAGGAGGTATAGCTAAAAGTGCACGGAGGTGGCTTTTAATTAAGATCTCTGGCTTACCAAACCGTTTCTTTAATATATCCCAAGCCACATTATAATTAGCCTCTGTTAATGCTAATCCTGCTATAGTCTTTGCTGCCTCCCCTTCCAAGAGGGACCGCAAATAATTAAACTTCTCCACGGCACTTAACACTTGACTAGAATGAACTGCTGATTGAAAACTGTCTGCCCATCCTTGCCATTCCTGAATACTCCCAGAAAATGTTTTGAGTACAAGCCTCGGTAATTGAACTACAGATCTGTTAACCTTAACTTCACAAGCATCATTTGTTGAGTGTTGTGTTTCATTATTAGACCTGGTCTCTAACTGTACTGAGCTGCTAAACTCTTTTGCTCGGAGGCCTACGTTAATTATCATCAATAATCTCTTCAAAGTAAATTATGTTATTTTCTATTTCATCCTCTTCTATAAGAGCCTCAATTTTAACATTTACCTCACTTAGAGCAACCTTTTTAGTTTCTAATATGGAAGCTGCGCAGTCACTAAGCGTAAATCCTCTTGCTCTATGGCAGAATCTATAGTGGCAATGACCTTTGTAATTAGACCTTTGTAGGCACTTCTCCTTTTTATAAATTTGTTCAATTCAGATGCACTCATCTTCAATGTAAACAACCCTTGGGCTCAATACCAAATGAGCTGAATTGGCAGAAATACTTAACCAAACTGATCAAACGCAAATTTTACTTTCAAATAAACTGAATTGCTGGTGGGGTACTAACCAAACACCAGTATGGAATACCAAATTTTCCACCCCAGGACCTTAATTCAATAATGACCCAAAATTAACCAAACCGGAAAAAATGTAGGCCAAAAACGACAGACGACTGGCCAAGTTTCGCAATTGGGCGACCAAACTTTACCCTGGGACCTTAATTCAATAATAACCCAAAATTAACCAAACCGGAAAATGTAGGCCAAAAAGACAGACGACTGGCCAAGTTTCGCAATTGGGCGACCAAACTTTACCCTGGGACCTTAATTCAATAATAACCCAAAATTAACCAAACCGGAAAAAAGTAGGCCAAAAACGACAGACGACTGGCCAAGTTTCGCAATTGGGCGACCAAACTTTACCCTGGGACCTTAATTCAATAATAACCCAAAATTAACCAAACCGGAAAAGTAGGCCAAAAAACGACAGACGACTGGCCAAGTTTCGCAATTGGGCGACCAAACTTTTTACCCTGGGACCTTAATCAATAATACTCAACCCGTCTAGGCCTAACTTGGGATACAATTTGCACAATCAGAACTTTGCCGAAAAATGTCACTGACTCAGTCTTGGGGTAGAATCCGGTTCTGAAGGACCATGTTATTTTATTTATTTGTCGGGTTCGAAATCCCAGCTGAGCCGTGAACGGCCAAATTCTAAAGGGCAGTTCTACCTAAAGCCCAAGTTAAGCTAAATTAAAACTTACGGATTTGAGATCCTATTAGGTCCTACCTCAGGGTAACCTCAGGGTTGCTGACTCGATGCGGGCCTACCTTAGACCTTAAATTACATGAACTTAAAGTAAACAAAAGGGTACTATTTGTGGTCTTCTTTCTGAACCTTGCAACAACCACGCAACCTGGACTATTGCACGATGCAACAATCATGTATCTAAACAACCAAACTGAATTGCAAGAGAGCTCTCTATCAAACCACACCTTTACGTACGACCTTCCACAAACGAGTAGAAAAGACGCGCAGCGTCCCAAAATGATGCCAACAGTGTGACCAAACAATGATGCCACAAGAGCTCAAAAATGCTAGCTCTAAATTAAGTTAATTTTTCACTAACCTTACAATTATGAGATGGATATATATACACCTTAACTTAATATATATACAAGCAATGCTGCATCAATCAGCTTAGTCATCGTATCGCCTTGGGACAACAATGGTTCTTCCTCTTCTAGATTTTCTAACATTCACAAAGTAACACAATGTTATTAAAGTAAACTTGTAGATTGTGTACAAATCACTTCATACTTTAACAACTGGAATAACGTGGGATGTTAGACCCCGTTAGGTATTAGGTTAGCAAATAGATATAAAAGTTACTTACAGGTGCTTTGATTTAGATCTTCTTTCGGGCCTACCATTTGTGCCAGCGTCAACAAACCTCGACCAACCCATTCCTACTTTACTAATTTAGAAGCTATAGACATTTCCCTAACTGACATAATAATTAGACAACTTAACGTAATCACCCATTAGTCATTTTAGATAAGACATCAAATAGTCAAGAGCATACAGTTGACCTAACCGGGCCTAACACCTAACATCAAGTTGTCAAGAGCATACAGTTAACCTAACCGGGCCCTCAATCGCCCTCAATGGCGGACATGGGAATAACATTGAAGGCCCGGTTAGGTCAACTGTATGCCCAGTTTTTTATTTTTTTTTTTAGAATTTTTTTTTTAAGAACATAGAACATAAGAAATTTTTATAGTGGGCACACTAGGGGCCACTTCGGCCCATCGAGGTGGCTCCACTATGTAAAAACTGCCTGTACATTGGCAACAACCAATTTTTACAAAACTAATTAATTATCAATTTAAAACTAATTAATTATCAATTTAAAACTAATTAATTATCAATTTAAAACTAAAGATAGAATCTCTGGATCCAGAGGATCAAAGTCATAATAGGCTACTATCCACAAATATGTTACATTCTATATCTATTTATAACTGACATGCAAATATATCAGATCCAAGGAATCCAGTCAATTTCTTTACGGTATCCATCAATACCAGTACCTTGCCAACCAAAAATAAGTCACGGTCCATATCAATTGCGGACCAAGTCACAATTTACAACTATATACTTCACAATATATATACTTAGGAGGAAAAGTGTAGGTGTGGCTGTAAAGATTGTACAGTAATGTAGAAATGTGTGTGCACCCATTTTGGGTCTCCCATTTAAAGGTGTTTGTGGGGCAAGTGAAGATCATGAGTTTTTCAATACCTCACAGTACTATGGGGGCCACCGCTCAGCAGAGGAATCTCTTTAAATGGGGAGTGTAAGGACAGAGAGTATCCCCTAACCCAAGATGCTGCCTCCCTATATCCCACAACACCTGTGTTGAGCTGTGGGATCTATCACCCAAATGCACATAATATATATGAAATAAACTAGTACCATTCATGCAATAAAAATGAGCTTAAACACCATCACCAGATGTCCCTTGCAGACATCAAACTATCCAACCTTCATGTGAAAGAATCAAGTGTATCTGAAGTCACCACTTCTTCTGTCAGACTGTTCCAAAACTTAATTACTCTGTTTGTAAAACTATGTTTTCTTAAATTTGTTCTACATCTTGGCTTAAATAATTTCATACTATGACCTCTAGTCTGGTTATTGTGATCTTTAATGAAAAGAGACTTAAAATCTATCTTATCCAACCCTTTTATCATTTTATACACCTCTATTATATCACCCCTTAACCTCCTCCTTTTTAATGAGAACATGCTTAGATACGCCAGTCTTTCCTTATATGTCAATTGTCTTAGAGATGGGATCATTCTTTTTGCTCGTTTCTGTACTTTTTCCAGTTTATCAATATCTTGTATCAAATAGGTACTATTAAATTGAATGCAGTATTCGAGGAGGGGTCTCACATATGAAATGTATAGTTGCTTTATAATATTGGGTGATTTGTATTCAATGTGTCTCTGCATGAGATTGCGTCTAGCATTTGCTTTATTTCTGATTACCGTACAGTGATTTGAGGGTTTAAGTTCAGTAGTCACAGTGACACCCAAGTCTTTCTCTTTATCATCATTTTTAATCCAAATTCCATTCATATTGTATTCAAATTCTAGATTTTTTGGCCCAATATGCATAACCTTGCACTTATCAACATTAAATTTCATCTCCCACTTATCTGCCCAGGCTGTTACTCAACTTACTCTGTCTAAGTCTTTTTGTATTGTCATTGCTCCTGCTACTGACTTAACATTATGGCCTAATTTTGTATCATCAGCAAATTTTGAGGTTTTACATGATAGGCCCTTCTCTAGATCATTTATATAGACAACAAAAAGCAGAGGTCCCAGCACAGACCCCTGTGGGACTCCGCTTAATACGGGTCTCCAAGTAGACTTATTTCCATTTAGATGAACTCTCTGTTTTCTGTTTCTCAGCCATTCTTCTATCCAGTCAGCTATATGACCTCTTATACCATGGGCTCTAACTTTTACCAACTGTGATAGCGTGGGGTAGACACCCCAGTTAGGTTACTTAGGTTCTAGCAAACAATCAAAAGCACTTACCGGTGCGTTGAATTAGGTATTTCTTGAAGCCTACCGTTTTATTCCTGTGTCCCACAACAGCCTACCTAACTCTCTCTTACATTACCAATTTAGAAGCTATAGACATTACCCCTAACTATACTTAAGTACGAACAACTTCCTACCCGATTTGTCACCTTAGATTCATCACCTAATTTTACTCAGCACCAAAGATTAGGTCAGATAGGAAAAAACATGTCTAGGCCAGACCAAAGCAATACGAACAGCCCGTTGGTTCGTTTATGGCTCGTCTTGCCATTCAGCTTAGATTTAGTGATATTTACTCTTTAGTGACTTTTAGACTATATACATATATATACATACACGTCACCTCACTCCTCCCCTACAAGTTTAGTCTGTCAGGGGGATGAGGGACCCTAGACGACCTGCGGAGCGGGGTTGATGTAGTAGGATCAGGTGCAACCTGTATAGGCGGGCAAGTTGAACCATTTTCCGGAGGATCAGTTCTCTCTTCCGGAAGACTCTGGTCCTTCTGCACTTCCCGTTCCCATATCTGGTCCTGATGGCGTTTAATAGAACGACCATCTTCTAGTTGGCACTTGAAGGAAACAGGGCCCGTTCTCTCCTGCACAGTTGCAGGAACCCATTTTGGTCCAGCCCCATAGTTGCGAATCACAACTGGATCATTAGGTTTCGCTTCTAGAACTCTCCCTCTTTTAGTGTCGTGGTACAACTTCTGTTTTTCCTGATGGCGTAAAACTCGTTGTTGTAACATTTCGTTTGGACGTAACAAATCAAAAACTGAACGAATTCCCCGGCCAATCAGAAGTTTAGAGGGAGACACCCCTGTCGTGGTGTGTGGTGTTATTCGATATTTAAACAAAAATTTATCCAACACCACTTGCATTTCCTCCCCACGAGAATGACGCAAGGCCGACTTGAAAGTACGGACCATGTTTTCCGCGAGACCGTTAGTAGACGGGTGGAAAACACTAGACCGGACATGTCTAATGCCATTTAGGTGGACGAAGGAACGAAATTCCTCACTGGTAAAACAAGTACCATTGTCGGAAACCAGGACTACGGGTAAACCCCATCGAGCGAAAACTGAACGGAGTAAGCGAATAGTAACACCCGAAGTCGTGGAAGTGGTTGGAAAAATTTCCACCCACTTAGAGTAGGCGTCCACAATGACTAGGAAATAAGTATTATTTATAGGACCTGCATAGTCAACATGGATCCTATGCCACGGTATAGTAGGCCATTCCCAAGGATGAAGTGGACTTTTCCTTGGGAGATCTCTGTTCTCTAGGCAGCTTTGACAGGAACGAACCAATGATTCGAGTTCTCCATCTAAACCAGGCCACCAGAAATAAGCTCTCGCCAGCTCTTTCATTTTTGTTGCGCCCATGTGTTCAGCGTGAAGTTCCTTCACTAAATTCGACCTGCCTTTATTTGGAATAATCACTCTGTGGCCCCATAAGAGACAGCCATTTTGAATAGAGAGGCCAGACTGACGCTGAATAAAAGGCTGTAATTCACTCTCAACCTTAGTAGGCCAACCAACTGAGCAGAAATGGATGACCCTAGACAGAATAGGGTCTGATTTTGTCCACTGCTCTATTTGTACTGCAGATACTGGAGTGGATTCCAAAAACTCCACCAAGTGAACCCATTCTGTAGGTATAGGTACACAATCATTTGGATTTTCTAAGGGCAACCTACTTAGCGCATCAGCCGTACCTAGAAGTTTACCTGACCGATGTACTAAGTCAAATTTATAGGCTTGTAGAATCAGTGCCCATCGTTGAATCCTACCTGAGGCCATAACTGGAATATTTTTATTAGGTGAAAATAAACCTAAAAGAGGCTTATGGTCAGTAATTAGTTTAAATTCATGACCCCATAGATAGAAATGAAATTTTTTTACTGCAAATACTAAGGCTAATGCTTCACGTTCCACTTGTGCATATCGTCTTTCCGTCTCAGTTAGTGTTCTAGAAGCAAAACAGATAGGCCTATCTACACCATCAATGTGGTGAGATAACACTGCCCCAATTCCATAAGAACTGCTGTCTGCTGAAACTACGAGAGGAAGTTTAGGATCATAATGCACTAGGAGAGTGGACTTTAGTAGTACGTCCTTGGAAGCCTCAAATGCTTCCTTTTGAGTTTTCTCCCATCTCCACTGTTCCCCAGATCGTAATAGCTTATTTAGGGGTTCAAGGAAAGTCGATGCATTAGGCAAAAATTTCCTATAAAAAATAGGAGACCTAAATAAGCTTGTAACTGTGTGATGTTTTGTGGAGGTGGTGCCTTTTCTATTGCTTCTAGTTTATCCACCGTTGGATGAATGCCTGAGGCATCTATGCGGAACCCTAAATATGAAACCTCGTTAGTGACCCATGAACACTTTTCTCTCTTTAGCTTAAGTCCAGCATCCCGGAGTCTTTTTAGAACCGTGGTTAATCTAGTTAGGTGTTCTTTTTTAGTCGAACCTGAAATGAGGACATCATCTAGAAAGCAAAGTACCCCTGGAATGTGACCTAGAACTTGGTCCATTGTCCTCTGAAAAATACCTGGAGCCGATGCTATTCCATAGCATAGCCTATTGTACTTATATAGGCCTCGGTGCGTATTTATGATAGTTAATTCTTTAGAGTTTTCATCTAAACTTAGTTGAGCATAGGCTTGGGACATATCGAGTTTTGTGAAATATTTTCCCCCAGCAAGAGAGCTAAATAATTCATCAGGCTTGGGTATAGGATAGCAATCTAGAAGGACGGCTCTATTTGCTGTTAAACGGTAATCCCCGCATAACCGCACGGACTTGTCCGTTTTAGTACAGGAACTACTGGGCAGCCACTTAGCGTGTGTGACTGGTTCAATAATTTTATCTTTTAGCAGCTGTCAATTTCTAAATCTACCTTCTCCCGCAGTGCATGCGCAATTGAACGAGCCTTACAAAATTTCGGAGTTACATTAGGATCTACTTCTATGCAGACCTGATGGCCTTTTAGGTTGCCTACTTCAGGCCCAAAAATAGAAGAAAACTCCCTTAACAATGAGTCTATGTCAGATGGATATGAAAAGTGTATGCACATCTGCCTGACCCCTTGGCAAGATTTGTCAATTGGCATTTCCAAAGCATCAATCCAATCACGGCCTAGTAGAGTGGCCCTTGCTCATCCACCACTAAAAGGGTTAAGGGATGAGACAAGTTTCTGGTTAAGTGTAACTGTGACGTATGCTTCTCCACAAATAGGTATTTGTATGTCACCGTACTTCTTCAAAATCGTTTTAGATGCATGTAGTTTAGGTGTGTTTTTTGAAAATCTTATCAAAACTACCTTGGACATGACCGTCCGGGCAGCACCCGTATCCAATTCTAGAGGAACTGTAATTCCATTTAGGCCTACCTCTACAATATATGGGCCTGTATTTCCCCACTTTGCTGCTCATAGAATAGTACTCCACTCCAATGTTCGAAGTATTTCCCTTTTGAGGATTTATACTAGAAATGTTAAAATTAGAATTTTCACCCTTGTTTTCTTTGAAAAACACACTTAGCTTGTGGCCTATTTTACTACAGTTTCGGCAAACTGCTTCTTTAAAAGGGCATCTTTCTTCCAATGGTGTTTTCCACACCCTGTACATGGCTTGGAAGGCTTAGTAGAATTAGTAGGCTTAGTCATATTCGCCTCATACCTTTTTTTGCCTGTCTAGTAGGCTCGTTAGGTCTGCAGGCCTAGAAGATTTAAAGCTATTTACGTGTTGGGCTTTACTACTATGATTTCCAAAAGCTCTAACATCTTTAGCAGCTGCTTCTCTAGCCGTAGCTATTTCTACAGCCTGACTAAAAGTTAGGTCCTGTATGGCTAATAGGGCTCTCTGGGTACTCCTCTTTGAGACCCATTACAAACCTATCTCTTAGCATTTCATCTAATTGTCCCCAAATTTACACGTACGGCTATGGCTTTTTATTCCTGCAACAAACTCTGCAATGCTTTCATTTCCCGTCTGATGCCTTGAATAAAATTTGAAACGTTCATAGATGAGAACTACTCGGGGTTTGTAGTGATCGGTTAGGGCCTGTACCAATTCATTATAGGTGCAAGTTTCCGGTGCTTTAGGAGAAACTAGGTCCATAACTAAACCAAACGTTTTAGGGCCTATTATAGTTAAAAAGGTAGGTACTTTCTTAGCATCCGGAATGGAATTTGCCTCGAAAAACAACCTCACCCTAGTGGCATAAGCTTCGAAGTCCTCCCCATTGTCTTCGTAGGGGCTTATATGGCCAATCACCGACATGCTAGAGCAAAACCGAATTAGGCCAACTCACGTGAAGTAGGTTAGGTTAGGTTTAAATTTGGTCTAGTTACTGAATAGTGAATTTTATTAGAGTTAGGGCTGAATAGTGAATTGTATTAGAGTTAGGGCTGAGTAAGAATTAGTTTTAGAGTTAGGGCTGAGTAGGAATTAGTTTTAGAGTTAGGGCTGAGTAGGAATTAGTTTTAGAATTAGGGCGGCGGGACCTACGCTATAGTACGGTAGCTTCCCCACACAAACAAACCAAATCGGACGACCCACTAGTCTGCATCCAATTTTCCAAACAACCACTTGAACCCAATAAGCCAAATTAACCCAATAAGCCAAATTAACCCAATGAGCCAAATTTAACCCAATTAACAAAATTTAACCAAATGAGCCAAATCCCATCCTCGTCGCCAAATGTGATAGCGTGGGGTAGACACCCCAGTTAGGTTACTTAGGTTCTAGCAAACAATCAAAAGCACTTACCGGTGCGTTGAATTAGGTATTTCTTGAAGCCTACCGTTTTATTCCTGTGTCCCACAACAGCCTACCTAACTCTCTCTTACATTACCAATTTAGAAGCTATAGACATTACCCCTAACTATACTTAAGTACGAACAACTTCCTACCCGATTTGTCACCTTAGATTCATCACCTAATTTTACTCAGCACCAAAGATTAGGTCAGATTGGAAAAAACATGTCTAGGCCAGACCAAAGCAATACGAAACCCGTTGGTTCGTTTATGGCTTGGTCTTGCCATTCAGCTTAGATTTAGTGATATTTACTCTTTAGTGACTTTTAGACTATATACATATATATACATACACGTCACCTCACCAACAATCTTGCATGAGGAACAGTATCAAATGCCTTTGCAAAATCTAAGTATACTATATCTACTGGCTCTTTATTGTCCAAATGCAATAGGACTCCATCATAAAATTCAATCAAGTTGGTTAGACAGGACCTTCCATTTCGAAAGCCATGCTGGCTATCATTTATAAGGTTGCACTCTTCAAGGAACTCAGTAACTTTACTTCTAATGATATTTTCGAGTAATTTGCAAATAATGGAGGTGAGGCTGATGGGTCTGTAGTTTTTTGCTAAGTTTCTATTTCCTTTTTTAAAGATTGGAGCCACATTTGCTTTCTTCCAATCCTCTGGAATTTCAGTACATATCAATGATTTATTAAAAATAATTTCTAGTGCCTGTGCTATATTCTTTTTGGCAGCTTTTATGACTATTGGATGCATTTCATCTGGCCCTGGAGATTTTTCCATTTTTAATTTATCTATTGCTTTTAGGATATCTAGTTTTGTTACCCTAATTCATTTATTTCTCTATCTTGTCCTGGTAGTATAAGATCAGGAATATTATTTAAATTTTCATTTGTGAATACTGATGAGAAGTATTTGTTTAGTTCTTCAGTTATTTCAAGATCATCATCTATAGTTTTATCATCTATATGGAAAGGGACAATTTTCTTTTTCACTCTACTTTTCAAATTGAAGTGACTGAAAAACTTCTTAGGATTGTTTTTTGAATTCTTGGCTAGGCTTTTTTCCAGGTCTCGTTTGGTATCTCTGATTGCTTTCTTGCAAATGCTTCTTTTACTTTTATATATTTCGGAGTCTGTGCCATTTTTAGTTCTTTTGAATTTATGAAATGCTTTTGTTTTTTCTCTGATTGCTCTTTTTACATTGCAGTTTATCCAAGGTTGTTTTTTATTTTTTCCAGTTCTGATTTTACACTGTGGGGTATGCTTCCTTTGTATGTTCATTATTATACTTTTAAATTTTTCCCACTTACTAGTTACTGTCTGTTCAGGCTGTAGAATATCTGTCCAATTTATTAGACACAGCTCATTTACTAATCCATTTATATTTCCTCTTTTAAAATCTGGGACTTCTACTTTATTTTCACTAGGTCTTGAACTACAAACAATATTAAACCGAAGGATGCAATGATCACCTGAACCTAGTGTTTTTGAAACGGAGATATCCTGGAAGGTATCTGGATTATTTGTTAGAATTAAATCTAGAATGGCATCGGCCCTGGTTGGCTCCTTTACTAACTGGGTTAAACCGTTCTCAATTATACAGTCTACGAATCTCTCATTGCTTTCTGGTGTTTGTAATATTTCCCAGTCTATATGCCTATAATTGAAATCTCCAACAATAATAATATTGCTTGTCATTGCTTTATTTATTTCATCAATAAGTTTATTTTCTACATACTTATTTTCTTCTCTACTTTTGGGGATTCCTCCAACTGAACATCCCTCAGGTGGTCTATAGATACCCCCTATCCTGATTTTCCTGGCATTTTTATGCCCAATATCTATCCATAGAGATTCAACTATTTCCTCTTTAATGGAGGTAACTTCAACTGGATTCAGATTTGTCTTGGCATAAATAAATACTCCGCCACCCTCTGAATATTTACGTTCATAATAAAAAAGTTCATAGCCATCAATTTCATAAGTAATGATATTATCTCTTTCACTAAATGGACTATTTGGTATCGTACTGAATTGTGTCCATATTTCAATGACAATCATAACATCAGGATTTTCAATACCTATGTATGCCTTGAATTCATTTATTTTATCTCGGATACTTCTTGCATTTACATAGGAAAATGACAAAGAACCCTTGGAATATTTTGCTTGTAATTTAGTCTGGTTCTTGTTCTGTGATGGTATATTATTTGCATCTCTTTTACTTTCTTTGTTGACCTCTTTCTTTTGAGTTTTAATTATATTTTTTATTAGTTTATTGTTATCAAGAATATTGGTATTTGTACTAATTTGGCCTATTCCTTTGGTTTTTAATCAATTATATGATACAATCTTTGATAGTAAATCAATCCCTTTACTATTAAGATGAATTCCATCTCTGTTATATCAGGTCATCCCATAAGTAATGTCGTTTTTTAGATCGGAATTTGAAGGACAAAAAAAACTCAACTGAAACTTTTTAATCTAGTATATATTCTCCATCGGAATCAATGACACTCTGCCAACGTCCTACAAGCTTTTCAATGCCATGTTTATAAAATTCAGGCGGTTTTGAAGCAAAAAACGTACAAAGATTGGTGTGCAGGTCATCAAAAGAAGTATACTGTTTCTCGTCAAGATAGTTTTGCAGACTCCTGAAGATGATAATTTGAAGGCGCAAGGTCTGGAGAATATGGAGGATGTGGAAGTTTTTCCCACCCAAGCAACTCAATTTTTGCAGAAGTTTATCCGTATGAGGACGTGCGTTGTCGTGGTGGAACACGATTCCTTTCCGATTAACCAAAGAAGGTCTCTTTTCTTTTAGTGCAGTGTTCAATCGATCCAGTTGTTGACAGTAGACTTGAGCGGTGATTGTTTGGTTGTGTGGTAAGGTTTCAAAGTGTATTACACCACCTTTATCCCACCAAACACTAAGCAACACCTTCCGAAGGTGAAGATTTGGTTTTGGCTGTGGTGTCGCTGGTTCTCCGGCACAAACCCACTGTCGACGGCGCTTAACATTCTGGTACAGTATCCACTTTTCATCACCAGTCACTAAACGGTGCAAAAACGGATCTTGGAGTTCACGGGAATGAAGAGCTGTGCTAATGTTTACCCGCACCCTCAGATTGTCGACCGACAATTCATGTGGCACCCATTTTCCTAACTTAGGCACTTTCCTGAGTTGTTGCAAACGTCGATGGATGGTGGACGGGGATGAATTGAGTTTCTGGGCCAATTCTTCGACAGTTGTTGAACAGTTTTCTTCAAGTGCGGCTAACAGCAGGTCATCATCAAACTCAACAGGGCGTCCAGAGCGTGCTGCATCTGTCAAACAGCAGTCACCATTCCTAAACTTTCGAAACCATCTTTGACATTTCCTCACATGCAGAATATCGTTGCCATAAACTTCCTGAATGTTTCGCGTTGCCTTTTTTTAACTCGTAAAGCATTATATGCCTGATATGTTCTTCTGATACCGCCATGTTTATGAGGGGTTCACATAAAGCAAAACACACGTCTTCACTGGTCAAGGTCTGTAAAGTATGTAGCGAAACACGATAGATCTCCTCTTAAATATAACCTTCGGAAAATTTATGCTTAAACCGAGTAGGACTAATTTAACTCGTAAAGCATTATATGCCTGATATGTTCTTCTGATACCGCCATGTTTATGAGGGGTTCACATAAAGCAAAACACACGTCTTCACCGGTCAAGGTCTGTAAAGTATGTAGCGAAACACGATAGATCTCCTCTTAAATATAACCTTCGGAAAATTTATGCTTAAACCGAGTAGGACTAATTTAAACTTAATCTATCGTAAAAAACGACATTACTTATGGGATGACCTGATAGAACTCTCTTTTTTTGTAAAATTTATTCCACAGTTCGATATATGTAATTTCCAGTGGAACAAAATTTGTGAAGGTATATCAGTGGCTTTTGGTTTTAAAGTAAATGTTACACTGGCTTAAATTTCTGTTCAAAATCTTTTGTATGAAATGATTTACATGTTATAAATAAAGAAGAGGAAAATCAAAACCTACCAATATCTAGTCGGTCTACGCTAGTATTATAACTTTTAATACTAGCGTAGACTGACTAGATATTAGTAGGCTTTGATTTTCCTCTTCTTTTCATAAAAGTTAAAGCTTAAACTAAAAGATTTTATGCCCTCTAAAGCCTAAGGGCTCATTTTCTTAGTGTGTCGGCTAATGTCGATAGGGTAGAAAGTATATTAACTTTCAGCCAAATAAGTAATTTTATTGTTTGAAGCATTGGGCTTAAATATTGGCACGTAGAGAAATGTATTCATTGCCGACTCTCGGTAAATGTTGGAGAAAAATTCCACCTCGGACTATTTTAAGGGTGAGTTAGGGCTATCCCGATGTAGCGATGTAGGGTCTTGCTATCTTCGGCCTTGAAACTAAAATAGAAAATATATTAAAATAGTCTGTTTCAACGGGTTTCCTTCCGTTTAAGCCAAGACAGAAAATATATTAAAGTAGTCTTACTTTGACTAAAAATACAGTAAAATTAGAGCGTTTGACCCTACTCCGTTACGAAGTTGAAAATATGTTTTTCCGATGATTTTTGATGTTTTGAACGATTTTGACCTTCATTTCTATCGGAAAACAATATTTTTTAAGATATCCTCCCCCCCCCCCTTATCCAACGATAATGGGGGACTCCCAGTAGGAACCTGGGGTTTTGGGTGGGGGGGGCAAAAACTATTGATTTCCAATAGAAATGAAGGTCAAAACCGTTCAAAACACATGAAAAACCATCGGAAAAACATTTTCACTAAACCTAACCTAACAACCTAACAATGAGGAGACACTACGGACCTAAGCCAAACTCCATGGTTCCTCAATATTTGAAGGGCTGCTTCATTATCCTGGTAGGCTACTTTAACTAAATCATACTCGTGGAACGAACAGCCACTACACTCTGAAGCCATGACTACACTGATTTCAAATCATGCGGCATCATCACTGATGTGATATGGGGCTGTGATTAGTTAAGAACATAAGAAATTTTTATAGTGGGCACACTAGGGGCCACTTCGGCCCATCGAGGTGGCTCCACTATGTAAAAATTGCCTGTACATTGGCAATAACCAATTTTTACAAAACTAATTAAGTATCAATTTAAAACTAATTAATTATCAATTTAAAACTAAAGATAGAATCTCTGGATCCAGAGGATCAAAGTCATAATAGGCTACTATCCACAAATATGTTACACACTATGGTATATCTATTTATAATTGACATGCAAATATGTCAGATCCAAAGATTGTCAATTTCATTATGGTACCCATCAATACCAGTACCATGCCAACCAAAAATAAGTCACAGTCCATATCAAATGTGGACCAAGTCTCAATTTACATCCATATACATTACAATATATATACTTACGAGGAAAAGTGTCAGTGTGGCTGTAAAGACTACAGTAATGTAGAAATGTGTGCGCACCCATTTTGGGTCTCCCATTTAAAGGTGTTTGTGGGGCAAGTGAAGATCATGAGTTTTTCAATACCTCACAGTACTATGGGGGGGGCATCGCTCGGCAGAGGAATCTCTTTAAATAGGGTGTGTAAGGACAGAGAGTATCCCTTAACCCAAGATGCTGCCTCCCTATATCCCAGAACACATGTGTTGAGCTGTGGGATCTATCACCCAAATGCACATAATATATATGAAATAAACTAGTACCATTCATGCAATAAAAATGGGCTTAAACACCATCACCAGATGTCCCTTGCAGACATCAAATTATCCAACCTTCTTTTGAAAGAATCAAGCGTATCTGAAGTCACCACTTCTTTTGTCAGAATGTTCCAAAACTTAATTACTCTCTTTGTAAAACTATGTTTTCTTAAATTTGTTCTACATCTTGGCTTAAATAATTTCATACTATGACCTCTAGTCTGATTATTGTGATCTTTAATGAAAAGAGACTCAAAATCTATCTTATCCAACCCTTTTATCATTTTATACACCTCTATCATATCACCCCTTAACCTCCTCCTTTTTAATGAGAACATGCTTAGATACGCCAGTCTCTCCTTATATGTCAGTTGTCTTAGAGATGGGATCATTCTTGTTGCTTATTTCTGTACTCTTTCCAGTTTCTCAATATCTTGTATCAAATAGGGACTATTAAATTGAATGCAGTATTCGAGGAGGGTCTCACATATGAAATGTATAGTTGCTTTATAATATTGGGTGATTTGTATTCAATGTGTGTCTGCATGAGATTGAGTCTAGCATTTGCTTTATTTCTGATTACCATACAGTGATTTGAGGGTTTAAGTTCATTTGTCACAGTGACACCCAAGTCTTTCTCTTTATCATCATTTTTAATCCAAATTCCATTCATATTGTATTCAAATTCTAGATTTTTTGGCCCAATATGCATAACCTTGCACTTATCAACATTAAATTTCATCTCCCACTTATCTGCCCAGGCTGTTACTCTGTCTAAATCTTTTTGGATTGTCATTGCTCCTGCTACTGACTTAACATTATGGCCTAATTTTGTATCATCAGCCAATTTTGAGGTTTTACATGATAGGCCCTTCTCTAGATCATTTATATAGACAACAAAAAGCAGAGGTCCCAGAACAGACACCTGTGGGACTCCGCTCAATACGGGTCTCCAAGTAGACTTATTCCATTTAGATGAACTCTCTTTTCTATTTCCCAGCCATTCTTCTATCCAATCAGCTATATGACCTCTTATACCATGGGCTCTAACTTTTACCAACAATCTTGCATGAGGAACAGTATCAAATGCCTTTGCAAAATCTAAGTATACTATATCTACTGGCTCTTTATTGTCCAAATGCAATAGGACTCCATCATAAAATTCAATCAAGTTGGTTAGACAGGACCTTCCATTTCGAAAGCCATGCTGGCTATCATTTATAAGGTTGCACTCTCCAAGGAACTCAGTAACTTTACCTCTAATGATACTTTCGAGTAATTTGCAAATAATGGAGGTGAGGCTGATGGGTCTAGTTTTTTGCCAAGTTTCTATTTCCTTTTTTAAAGATTGAAGCCACATATGCTTTCTTCCAATCCTCTGGAATTTCAGTACATATCAATGATTTATTAAAAATAATTTCTAGTCCCTGTGCTATATTCTTTTTGGCAGCTTTTATGACTATTGGATGCATTTCATCTGGCCCTGGAGATTTTTCCATTTTTAATTTATCTATTGCTTTTAAGATATCTAGTTTTGTTACCTTTAATTCATTTATTTCTCTATCTTGTCCTGGTAGTATAAGATCAGGAATATTATTTAAATTTTCATTTGTGAATACTGATGAGAAGTATTTGTTTAGTTCTTCAGTTATTTCAAGATCATCATCTATAGTTTTATCATCTATATGGAGGGGGCCAATTTTCTTTTTCACTCTACTTTTCAAATTGAAGTGACTGAAAAACTTCTTAGGATTGTTTTTTGAATTCTTGGCTAGGCTTTTTTCCAGGTCACGTTTGCTATCTCTGATTACTTTCTTGCAAATGCTGCTTTTACTTTTATATATTTTGGAGTCTGTGCCATTTTTAGTTCTTTTGAATTTATGAAATGCTTTTGTTTTTTCTCTGATTGCTCTTTTTACATTGCAGTTTATCCAAGGTTGTTTTTTATTTTTTCCAGTTCTGATTTTACACTAATGTGCATGATTGTGATGTCATGCGCATGCCTACTGGCGACGAGTAACTAACATACGAACATACAGGAGCGTTCTGAGAAAGCTCGTAACCTAAACATTCCAACTTAGAAAAAATCTAGGGCCTCCCCAGAAATTTTTGTGACGAAAGTGTTATAGAAGAAAAGTGTCTTAGAATTGTCTAAACTATTGGAAAAACATCTTTTTAATTATTAAAACGAGTAGGGTCAAACGCTCTAATACTAAAAAGATATTATATAAACTTAGTCTCCATTGCTGGGGCAGGCCATGTCACTATGTATTTTGACCCTTATGGCTTTTCTAAAGATGTACCGATAAAAAAATAGAAAAGTTAACGAAAATATCATGATAACCAATTGTCATGGCTGTAAAGTTGACCTAACTGCGCATTCAATTAACCACGTTAAAACTTGGTGGTGAGATAACAGGATAGTATCAAGACTGCAAAAGATGTAATTGAGAAAGTACCTATATTTGGTACAATCCATGATCACTTCACTATAAAAATTATATTCAAAATGGCAACCTGATGATATGACACTATGGAAAGCAGAGGTTTTGAAATGAAAATTTAATAAATATTTTACCAATAACCTAATATAACCATAAAATATTTTACCTAACCTTGGTGGTATAGTGGTTAGCATTGCTGACTACAAATTCATTGGCCCCAGGATTGAGACCCAATGACAGTAGGTAGGTGTAGCAAACCTAACTGTTCATCTTTCCATACAATAAAAATGGGTTGGTAGATAAATGGATATCTTGGGTAGGCTAGTGGTTAAGATGCTGGGCTGCTGATTGGGGGGTTGTGAGATGAAGTCTGGGTAAGGACTTTGTAATTTCTGACCACCCATGGTGGGGCATGGTTCAGATTCTACATTAAACTGTACATCTGAGGTGGGGTGACAAGCTTGACCTTCATCAGAATGAACATTTCAGCAGAAGCAAAACCAAGGTTAATGTAATTGCTTAAAATATTTAATAAAAAGAAACAAAATAAATCTTTTTGGAAAGTCTATTTAGAAAATGGAGCCACAAAATGGAAGAAGTGCCATTTTAACTTGTCTAACAAATATCTAAGAAAAATTATAACCATCTAAAGAAAATGATAAATATTAAGTTACTGGGACATTTTTTTGAACCCTGATTGACCAAAAGTTGATTTAGGAAATAACTAGCAAAACTGGAATGAATACCTAATCTACTGTAACCTAACCTGGGTAGGAGTCACCTTGATTGACTCACAGTATGAAATGGGTAGGTAAATTAGCTAAATATTGAAAACAGGGTGATTTTTTTTTTTTTTTATGAAAATAGTTTTCCTGATGTATTATTTTGTGGTGCTTTGTCTAAATATAACCTTTGTTTCAATTGCAAATAATTCTAGTTTAGGTTAGGTTCCTTCATATAATATTTGGGTATTCTTTTTTAATATCAATTAAATTTTTATTAGAAATGGTCTTGCTGAAAATTATATGAAGAAACCTAACCTAGAATCATTGTAGGGCTTGGAAATTGCCGAAAAATCACCAATGATAATCACTGCCATTTTCTGTGATGATGATTGTGATATTGATGATATTTGATGATTGAATGAGTCTATCTGCATCTGCTACATGTGTGAGACATAACATGACAGTGTAAGGCATACAGTTGGAGCAACTAGCTGCAGACTGCTTGCATGCATAATTTGTTCTGTCATTGCTTCCTAATGATTAATAGGCCATACTATATTACTTGGGTCAGCATGACATGCCATATCAATACTCACCTTTCTCTCTTATTTTTGGAATTTGGATTCTTGCTGTAGATTTGTTTGTGAAATGAATGAACAATAATCATGCTGATTCTATAAAATTGATTAAAAAACCTAAAACCAAAAGTGAAGTTTGGACATACCATATTTCAATGTTCACAGCCAAGATGGCAAAACTGTTGACAAAACTAAGGAGCATGCAGCTGTCTGCATTGTTGAATCATGTAAGAAGGAAGTTTGCTGCAAAGATGCCAACACTACAATCTTATCAGTCACTTGCGTCAACACCATGAAAAGGAATACTGTGAAATGCTTGCTAAGCAGAAGAAATCTGTGTCCCCATCAGTCTTGAAATATGTCAGTTCATCATCATCAGCAACAAAGGTAGAGAAATATGCAAAAGGTAATAACAAAACAACAGACCATTAACTAAATGCCACAGCAGCTTTTCTCCCTTTTACTTGCACAAACCTTAGAACCACATTCCGTAATAGGTTTAAAAATGATGATTACAGTATTTTTTATTTTTGACTTGCTACTTTTTTAACACTCGCCTTTTTCACATATTTTTAATCTTTTTCAGGTGGGCCACTCCAGAAGGAATGAGACATGTTTGGACCCTCGATACACCATACACTCGACCCAGTACTACAGCAGCTAGATGGAAGAGGACTTTGAGTATGGAAAAGACATTATCAAGGCCATCATCAGCTGCACAGAATATCACCATGTAACTACTGACACATGGCCTGTGCACAAGCAGGCATATCAAGGGTTCATGTGGCATGGAACCACTCAAGACTGGGAGCTAGTGAACCCGGCATAGTGTGTAAACCTCTGAGTGCAGAGTCCAAGATGGAGAAGGTCATCGCAAAAGTCCTGGTAGACAAAGCATTTGATGACTTGGTGTCTGATCATGGAGATGGCAAAGGCTGACTGTCAAGCCAAGTCAACCACCCTTACTACTTCCTCCCCTGTTGCCAGCAGCAGCCTATGGGTGGTGGTGTTTGGGTATTATTGCAGTTTTGACCCCAATCAGTTCTCTGCAATTTTGATGTGGTGTCAGCTGTATCTCTTCATTTCAGACAACTTTTTCTAATACCACTTCCATCACAAATGGATAATAAATATAATAATTTTTGGTCCGCCATATTGTCTCAGTCTAGCCATGGCTACAGTTTGTGAAGGTTGTGCTCTTACTCCATTTGAAGTGATTCATAAATTTTTTAAGAATAACATTGACTCGCTCAGTTTCTTTCGTTCTCAGTGTTAGGTTAGATTAGATTAGGTTAGATTGGATTGAGCTGGGTTGGGTTATGAAACTTATGTTTTTCCTATATTTTCTGATGTGATTCACACAAATTTGGCATCCATTTCCGTCGCAAATCACTCGGTTTTGGCTTTTGATGTTAGGGTGTGGGGGATCTCAAAAATGAGTGATTTGCGATGGAAATGGATGCCAAATTCAAATGAATTGCATCAAAAAACATAGGAAAAACATAAGTTTCATGTTCAAAATGAATTGGGGCTAAAACTGCAAATTTACCATCCTTTGATGAAGGTGGAGATGGAGAGCTGCCTGCTAAGCGTCCTAAGTCCCATCACCTACAGATCTACAGAAGCTAAGGCTAACAAAGACCCTAAGATCCACTCTAAGGTTAGCCTGAGAGAAAGGAAAGAGTAGGGGGTTAAGAGAAGAGAAGAGAATAAGGGGTTAAGTAAGGAGGAACACCTATCACTCATGGGTTAACATTCATTCAGAAAAAGAGAAAAAAGACTCCCCATCATCATCTGCTGGCCACTGCTGACAAGTAAGAAAAGTAGTTGGAGAAAATAGGAGAGGGTGAAAGATGAAAAGAAGTAAAATAAGAACGCTTACAAACCATGCAACACAGTCTTAACTCACTGTCATACCATGCAAACTACAAACATGCAAGCAAAGAGAGTTACAGACATGCAAAGTAAGGAGATAAGGAAAAAAAAAAAAAGTAGGTAAAGTTAAACAAAAAGTGGGTTAGTTTACTCTACAAGCTACATCTACGTTCATGTTAGTCTAATTTTTTTATTTTTTTAAATGGCGATGATGCAGGAGATGCTGGACCAGTCAGTCGAGTCCAACAGCAGTGGTGCTGATGATGATGCAGAGATGGAGATCATGACCTGTGTTGCAGCTGAGATCAGCACCAACAAAAAGGAGGATGAGGAGGTGCTTCTCGGGGCCAGCCTACTCTCCTGGTGGAAGGAGGAGGAGCCCAAGTACCCACTGCTCAGCAGAGTTGGTAAGAAGCTAATGGCTATCACAGCAACATCAGTGCCACCAGAGAGGATGTTCAGTGAGACAGGGCTGATCGCCTCCAACATCAGGAGCTTGCCTCAAGGCCACAACAGTGGAGTTGTTGATGTTCCTGAATGCTAATTACAAAGTCATTGCTCAGCAGCAGCAGTTGGAACATTGTGAAACATGGTTGCATTGCATGTTTATCATTTGATACAGTCATTTCCTTACCTTTGAAAGTATATGAATTATGAAAATACAATTGTTACCTTTGAAAGTGCCAGTGTCATTTTTTCCCTACTTCTTTTGTCAATCAATACAAACAATTTAATATACTCGCAACCCTAATCACATCAGTCAATCATAGAATATAGTAGCATACAACAATCAGTGTTTTTTTGCTTTGATATTAACAGAAAAATGTTATCACACAGTTTCACAGCTGAATTTCTTGGGAATTATAAAATTTTACATCAAAAACTTGTTAAAAACTTATAACTTATCATTTTCCAAAAAATGGCAGCAATTATTGCAGGTTTTTTTGTGATGATTATCACAATATTGGCAATTATCACTATGCCCTAAATCATTGGCAATTGAAAAAGGTCATATTTGAAAAAATACATTGATATTAGAAAAGAACACTGAAAATTATGAGAAAACCTGGCCTAACCTAACCTAGAATCATTTGTAATTTAAATTTGAAGGAAGGTCATATTTGAACAAGGCACCACAAAATACAATTTTTGTGCAAATTCTTACTTTCTAAATTGTCAGTCTTGTAATATGAATATTTCTCAATCATAATATTGTGGTAGGCCTATTGCATAATATACTTTGGAAATAAAATGGCTAATATTAAGTTTCATAGACTAGATTAGGTGGTTGTCTAAGATTGGGTAATTATTTCTCACATGACTAATTTCAACTAATCAGGATTTTTGTAATAGATTTTGACATTGTCAAAAATTTGGTCTCTACAAAACTTAATATTTAGGGCACCAAGAAAAATTTATATGCTAAATAATGGAAAATGTCATCAGTTTTTGTTTTAAGCTTTTAATGATAGTACTAAATTTCTCTCTCAAAGTCAAACTGCAGAATTTGCTAGAATTTTGCAACTTGTATGAGTATTTTTTCCATAGACTAACTTTCTTATAGGCTACTCAATGTAGCAGGCAAAAAGTTTGGTCAAATTTCAAAATCTAGACTCAGTTTGGAGAGCCCATAATTACTAACTTAGTCTAGCTTAAACTAAACTAACCTAGCATGTTACTAAACTATTATGAACTGCATCTGGATTCTGGAATTTTACCAAAAGTTTCAACTAAAAATTGAAGTTTTGACAAATTAATAGAATTTTTTTTTTAAAGTTTGCTGGCATAAGATTTTGAAATACAAGTATTATGAGCAAGAGTTTTTCTACTGCATGATACTTTCACAATCTGGAAAGTGAGAAATTTGCTGAAAATGGTAGTGTCACATGAGAATTTTGTGGATTGTGCTGTATGGTTTAGGTCTAACTTCTCAGCTTTATCCTAATTTAAACTAAACAAATCTAGCTTAGCTAATAGTCCTATCCAAATTTAAAAGTTTGGCAAGCTTCTGCCAGATCTGATAGGTAAATCATTTTTCAAGCAGAAATGTTTCAAATCCAGTAGTAACTTTTTAGAATGAAAGTAATATTAGATGGGATATATATGCCACTTTTTTGGTTTTCCATAGAATCTGGTGCTTTCAAAACCTGCAGGTCACTTTTGTGCATTTGGGGTTACACATCATCAGAAGTGACATTGAGATTCTGAAATGAAGTGAACTGACACAAATTGTATAGAAAATGGGAAAAGTGATGTAAATTTTCCACTTAATAATACTATTAATTCAAAAAGTAACTCCTTCAGATCTGAAACTAATATTTTAGCTTGAAAAGTAATGTACCTTCATCCAGTAAATTTCTGCTAAACTTTTCAGTTTAGAAGCCCAGTGCAAACAGTCTTGGTCCAAGGCTTATCAAATTCCCAGAACTGTATTATGCAGTGTGTGAGAAATCATGTACAGTAAAAAGTAGAAGTTAAGATAGTTGGTAGTGACATAATCTAGTATTCTAGTGGATGGAGATATAATTAAGATCAATTTGTGGTTTAGGGGAAAAGGGAAATCTTGTAAATAGCTGAGGTTCATGCATATATTTGAAGGCATACCTTCAAGCATATTTGTATATCCTTCCTGTGGTGAGGTAACCAAGCTTGAATACAGTGTTAGAAGTGAGGCTTAACATGAGAATTATATAATTTACAGTTGATTTCATTACTTCTGTAATAGTACCTAGCATTTTTTGTCTATTCCTAGTTTTTAAGGACTGCTTAGAAACTTTAAATCACTACCAACTACACTGTCAAGATCTTTTCTCTAACTGACATCATCTAACCCAGTATCTTCCTATATAGGAAGGATGGCCTATACCAGTGATGGTGAACCACTGACCCACGAGGCAATTTTTATGACCCAGTGACCTATGAGCTCTTATTTAAATAAAATATGACTTCAATTTTTAATATTTTTTGCCTTATAGTTTTAAAATTATTTTATTCTCCCACTGAAATAAACAGCTGATACACACTGAGACATTTTTAAACGAATAGTATACATTTAAAAATGTGTGTATATGTATGACATCTTACAATTCATCCAATTCCCCCATACTATTCAATTTGAAGATCTTCAGTTATCAACTTTTCATTGGCTTGACATTGGTAATTTTGAAATGAAATTAGTTGACTTCCAAGAAAGTGCAGTATGGAAGACTAAATTTATTGATCTTAATCTGAAGTTACAAGAAAAGGAATTGGAGTTGTCAATTTTGGGTCTAACTAGAGGAGAACAATCAATAGAAAGAGTAGAGAATCTTATTCTTGCAGAATGGAACTCTCTACCAAATTCTTTTGCATCAATGAAAAAGCTAGCATTAGCTCTGCTAACAATGTTTGGTTCATGTTATTCGTGTGAACAGTTGTTTTCCTCCATGAATTTCATCAAATCCACCACTAGGAATCGCCTTGGCACAGATATGAGTGCTGCATGCGTGAGACTAAAGAAAACTAAATATAAACCTCAGATCAAAACATTAGCAGCTAAAATCCAAGAAGTTTCTCACTAAAAATAGTAAGTAGATAAATTATTGTGACCCAATTTAATTTTTGTAAAAATCAAAAGTAACAAAAATGACCTGCCAGCAAAAAAGATTCACTACCAGTATATATGGGGTGACCAGAAAGTTTCTGCAAACATTTTTTGAAAATTTATAATTTATTATAGGTTGAATTTCAGTGAGAATTAGTGAATAGTGTGATTCATGCTGCACACTGAAGCATGTTCCAGATTGTCAGCCATTAGTTATTCACTAACTGCTGGGCTGCAAAGATAGAGTGCAGTGAGTTTTTGTTTCTGCAGCATTCTTGTCTACAATTTTTGTAATGAGGTCATTAGTGGTGGTGAAATCAACCAGCATCATCAAAAAATTGTTTGGTGATGAAACATTGTCAAAAAAGTGTTTACTAGTGGGTGCCAGCTAATATTGAGAGATGCAGCACAAAGTCATCGAATGTGCAACAGCTGACAAAAACAAAGCCCATATGGATGAACTTGTGAAAGTTCATCAACCCATAATGACTCGCAAAATCTAATGTGTGGTTGGTAGAGGTACTGTTAAAATATTGTTGGCCAAACTGGGCTACCACATAATTGCTGCAAAGTAGATACCCAAGAACCTGAATGAAGACCAGGAAAGTTTCTGTGGAGGTGTGTCAAGAATTGTTGCATCATCATACACACCTTGGAAATGAATTTCTAAACAGAATTATGATAGGAGATGAGACCTGGTTAGTGATTATCATATTTTTCCCCCTGAAATGAAGAAACTGTTCAAGGAATGGCGACATTCATTATCTCTGAAGAACCACCTTTGACTTTTGAGGAGTACACTTTTCAAGTACTGAAGATATTCAAAAGGATGCAATCCAGTTGCTTATGAACAAAACACAAACTTGGACTGAAGTGCTATACATTTGTTGATGAGCATGGTCAAAAACAGTGTATCTGGTTAAGGTGTTTTTCAAGGTGGATACTGAAATATGAGGTGACACAAAGTGGAATAATCCATGGAATGGGGCATGTAAATTTTAGATTCACCTACAATTTTTCTTACCTCATGGATGCCACATGCTCTGCATTAGCCAGTGTGTTAGTATCCACTTTATTTGAAGAGGCAATGGCACTGCCAGAATTCCTACCTTATTTACATTTGGTATACCCTACACTGAGATGTATTCCATATTATCTTGTATACTAAAGTTTTGTACAAAGAATTTTTTATAAAGTATTTGCAGTGTAAAACTTTACTTTACTGAGGATATTCTTGCACCTAAAAATAACCTTTATACAAGATCTTAGATAGCTAGGACAATAGAAGATTTAAGTGATTTTGATTTTGGGATCAGATATATATATTCCTGGTAAAACTAATATAGTGGCTGATGCTTTATCACAGTCCTCTAAAGGATGTGAAGAGCAAATATATAAATGTTGAACATTGAAATGGTGGATTTACTTCATGAGGCCTTCACCTAGCCTACTAATTCAGAACCTCAATAAATATAAGCAAAGACTCGCTGCATTCCCATTGGATTGGCAATCCCATCATGAAATGGACATGTTATGTGTCTTGAAAAGTGGATGCTCAGTTTTGCAAGTTGAGGTTTAAGTTTTGTTTTTTGGCTAAAAATATAATAGTTACCCCTTTCTTTCTTTGATGTATTCAATCTGATGTGAATGCAGCGAGTCTTATGCTTATATTGAGGTTCTGAATATAGTAGGCTAGGTGTATCTGTTATCCTAGATCCTGTCCCAAAGCTGGATTTGATCTGCTTTGCAGATAGCTGATGAGAGAAGCTATATTTTTTTGGCCTCTCTGTGAGTAGCCCATTGTCCACATTGGGCTAACATCATGAAAGAGAAAAAACTAGTGTTTTTGTCATTTACCATTACTTATTCAGACTATAATGGATTTAATTTTCCCAGAAGAGTTCCTTGTTCCATGCACAGTCTGTGTGTGTGTATATATATATATATATATATGATGAATAAAACCACGAAGGAAAGGAAACACAAAATGGTGCTCAAGCGCTTTCGTCTAATGACATCCTCAGGAACACTGAAGTACATAAAAGGGTAACAGCCTATATATAGGTTACAGAAAGAAAAAAAAGAAAAATAAATCCACACACACACACACACATACATACATACATATATATATATATATATATATATATATATATATATATATATAATATATATATGCAATAAACAGAAGTAAAAATTAAAGGATTATCCGTGAGGCGTACAGATTTGTAAGGAATAATATTGATTTTTAGCACAAGATCAAATGGATTATAAAAATACAAATTTATATTGGAATACTGCCCGGGTTTTAACACTCTGCCTATGGTCAGGTTTCGATATATATAAAAATAAAATGCAAATTAAAAGTTAATAAAGTAGCAGACAAGTTTACCAAAGATTTAGTGTTCTACCTTTCTTATCTAAATCTGTTTGGAAGGAATTCAAAATAACAGGATCGAGTTGAAAAAGACCTTTGCTTATGTTGAAGTTATTTGAAAGTTGGATAATGGCAGACTCAAGAATATTTCTATTAACAATGTTGCTAGAATGGAATAAAACTGAAGCATTATTCCAATCAATACAGTAGGCTAACTCTGACAAATGGACAAAAAGGGCACTGGACAACTGTCCTGTTCTAATGGAATATTGATGCTGTTTTATACGTGTGTGCAAATCCTTTCCCGTCTGACCTATGTAAAAGGAATCACATTGTTTACAACCAATTTTATAGATAATGCCTGAATTATTGGTAGGGCTATTTTTTACTATGATATTTTTCACAATATTGTTATATGAAAATACTACATTAATATCCAAAAGTTTAAGTACATTAGCAATGCCTAAAAAGCCCGGGAAAAATGGAAGTACTAAAATATTTTTTGACAAAGTACGAGTGTTATTATTGACACGATAGAAAGTTCATTTTGCCTTGTTGAGACAAGATTCCATAAACGCAGATGGATAACACAAATCACTTCCAATACCGTTGATTTTTTCCAATTCGGCATCGATGTATTCCGGACTGGCGATCCTAAGGGCGCGGAGAAACATTGATGAAAAAATGGCCTTCTTAGTGGGGGTGTCATGTCCCGAGTAAAAGTTTTTGGGATGGCCATGGGCAACCCCTTATCGCCCCTCCTCTCCAATATTTATATGGAGTTTTTTGAAATTACTTATATTCCGAGAATCCTGGGGGTTGGCATCCCGTGGTTGCGGTACGTCGACGATATTTTGTGTATCTGGCCCATGAATCGTGACCTGGATAACTTCCTCCTTCAGTTAAATGATCAAGTCCCCTCCATTAAGTTTACTTTAGAAGTGGAACAAGACAATTCAATCCCATTTTTGGATGTGCGTGTACATAGGGAAAGCCCAGGTTTTAAGTTTAGTATCTATCGGAAAACAACAAACAATTTGTCCTACGTACACTTTTACTCGGGACATGACACCCCACTAAGAAGGCATTTTTTCATCAATGTTTCTCCGCGCCCTTAGGATCGCCAGTCCGGAATACATCGATGCCGAATTGGAAAAAATCAACGGTCTTGGAAGTGATTTGTGTTATCCACCTGCGTTTATGGAATCTTGTCTCAACAAGGCAAAACGAACTTTCTATCTTGTCAATAATAACACTCGTACTTTGTCAAAAAATATTTTAGTACTTCCATTTTTCCCGGGCTTTTTAGGCATTGCTAATGTACTTAAACTTTTGGATATTAATGTAGTATTTTCATATAACAATATTGTGAAAAATATCATAGTAAAAAATAGCCCTACCAATAATTCAGGCATTATCTATAAAATTGGTTGTAAACAATGTGATTCCTTTTACATAGGTCAGACGGGAAAGGATTTGCACACACGTATAAAACAGCATCAATATTCCGTTAGAACAGGACAGTTGTCCAGTGCCCTTTTTGTCCATTTGTCAGAGTTAGCCCACTGTATTGATTGGAATAATGCTTCAGTTTTATTCCATTCTAGCAACATTGTTAATAGAAATATTCTTGAGTCTGCCATTATCCAACTTTCAAATAACTTCAACATAAGCAAAGGTCTTTTTCAACTCGATCCTGTTATTTTGAATTCCTTCCAAACAGATCTCTCCACCGTACATAGCCAGGCACGCCTGGCTCATCTGGTACTGTCCTGAGCCAGGCATCCAGTCTTTTCTTGAAGACTTCAACTTTGACCCCCGTTATGTTTCTGAGGTCCTTAGGAAGCTGGTTGAAAAGTCTTGGCCCCCTGACAACCAAGCTATTTTCCTTCAGGGTTGAGGAGGTCCCTTGTCATGCCTTTAATTTGGGAACACTACACATTCTGCCTTTCCTATTTTCCAGTGTTGTTTGAATGGTAATTGGGTTTAGTTTTAGGTTTGGTACCAGTTTTTCGATCATTTTCCATATGTAGATTATGATGTACCTCTCTCTTCTTTCCAGTGAGTACAAATTTAGTTTACGTAGTCTTTCCCAGTAGT
Organism: Bathynomus jamesi; assembly: GCA_023014485.1. Lineage (NCBI taxonomy): Eukaryota > Metazoa > Arthropoda > Malacostraca > Isopoda > Cirolanidae > Bathynomus > Bathynomus jamesi. The sequence goes on along the minus strand of JAJOZX010001964.1, from coordinate 319,633 downwards.
TGAGTTTTTTGCAGCCATCAATCTTGGCTGTGAAATGCCTTTGCGTTTCTTCTAGTTTATTAGTTTCGGTCATTCCATGTCAAGTCAGCCACCTAAAACACACCCCTTTCAATTTTGCTCATACTTGGCACAATAGCAGATATACATGCCAAACTTAAATTCCCAAATTATTAGAGCTGACTGACCTTTGGTTACTGAGATACAAGGTCACAAAGTTGTGACATTTTGACCTTTTTTGCGTTAAATGACTATTTTCAAAATGGTGTAACTAAAAAACTATTAAAGCTAGAGCATTGATTTTGGTCTCATTTTAAAGCTCTTTAGTAGCCCCTTGTTTATTGTCTCTTGTTAAATATCTCTACTGTGAAAAATAAAAAAATCCCTTCAAAAGTTGACCTTTGACCTTGAATAAAAAAAAAATACCTTCTCCTAAAAAATTCAATTTTTTTACATTAATACCTTGAGTCATGTACAACAAAATCCCAAGAAGCTGTAAGTGGCTGATAACTAGTTCAATGTATAAAAAATAATGAATTCAAGCAACATTTTGAAAAAAGTCATTTTATACAAAAATTGTCAAAAAGTCATGACTTTGTGACCTTGTATGTCAGTAACCATTTTTGTCTAAGGTCAGCTCAATCTCTTACAAATACAACCCATATCTACATACTATCTGCAGCCTTCTACAAACAAGCAAATGCTTATTTTTAAATATTTGTTCTTTACCCACCTCACCTGTATGTTGTGCATGTATGTGATGGTTTTCAGTAGTTGACAAGATTCTTGTGGGCCACCCAATTTATTGTGATTTCTAGAAGAGAAAACAATTTTTAATGTATACCTAGATAGCTACCTAATTAACAAATACAAGTAACATATTAAAATGTACATACAATATGTATAGGTATAGTGCTCATTGATTTCCATTTATCACAACTTAAAATGTATGCAGTGTATATATAGTTACATGACCATTTTAATTTTGAATTCTTACCTTTCTGTGCTGTAGATCTGCCAAAGCTTTGGATGCCTTCAAAGTAACTTCTTTGCAAATCCTGTATGTTCGTCCATTAGTAGTAGATGCCTCAACTTGTGTTAGAATATCTGAATATGGTAAGATTAATTCATCTGGTCGACCAGGATACACAAATGATGGGTTTGGGCCATGAGGATGAAGGAATGTGACTTTTACTTCTCTATTCTCTGGTATCTTTTCCAGCACATATGCCACCCACCAATGGCCATCATATGCAGCAGTAACAAAACCATGTATTTTCTCCTCAGTCACAACTTCTTCCTTTTCAGTAACTTTCTCAATATTTGAATAATCTGATAATGAATAATGTTTAACCTTAAGAGAAGTCAATGAAACTGGCTGTAAATGGTGTAATTTCTGTGTACCAGCAATAGTCCTTGCAGTTGAGTGTCTTTCTTGGAGAAGTTGGCTTTCCTCTTCATGCTCTTTATTGGTTGAAAAATGACATTTTATATTTACAATATTTTCACTTGCAAATGTATATAACTGTTCTGCAGTAAGGATCTGTTCATCATAAGGTCGTTGTAGACTAGCTTTTGCAGCTAATCTCTTAACTGTGCCTCCAACACCATCACAGGGTCCCTTTCCATGACTTGTTGCAAAAAAATTCCATTCTGCCTCAATTCCAAAATCATCTCTGTGATGGCAAAGATTCAAAAAGTTTTTGCAGTTCTTATACTGTCCTGCACACCCATCTGAAAAGTAAATTATTTTGTGGATGGAACCGATGGATGAGATATTATCTTTTAGGAATTTTATCAGATGCTTTTGAAACAAATGTACAGCAACTGTGTTATGGATGTTACACTCTGAAATAATAACAAAGCTAAGGTGAGCAATCTCATCTTCCTTTTTATAGTAAATAACAAATGGATGTAGAGTAGCCATCTCATTGTTCCAGTGAAAGCTCTGAACCTCATCTTGAAGAATAAAGGAATAATTTTCAGCAAAATCACACACAGCAAGGACCTCACCATCTTTCAAAGACATTTTTGTTTCACGGTAATAAGTTGCTTGCATCTTTGTCTTGAAGTCATGTATCTGGTATTCTTTCAGTTGGTTACAGAATTGGTCAATATATTCATCTGTATTCAGTTCTACTGATTCAAGATTTGACCGATCTGTATTGGTCCACTTTTTAAAATTTATGATATCAATGAAGTTGTTTGTAAATATGTCCAGTAGTCTGTTTTTTAAATCTGATGGATCTCCACATTGTTCACATTGTCTGAGGCAGCATTTCTGTGAGGCAGGATTGCATTCCATAAAGGCAACACAATGACGTACATTCTTAATAGGTGTGTCATCATTTGCAGTTAGTTTTTCTAATTCAGCTCCTACAAACATAAGTTTGGCATTCTGATGAATTGTACAGACACATACTGAGTGAGTTCCTGTTGCTCCAGCAATAACACACTGCTTTGGACGCAATTCTGCAAATTTACTGAATCCCACCTTAACCAAAGGATTTCTTTCTTTGAAAATATGATAGGCTTCTTTTAAATTGCAAAGTAAAAGATGCTTTTGCAAATGTATCCTTCCTCTTTCATTGTCAATGATACTACAATAGTCTTTCTTTCCTGGCATTGTTCTACTGATGTCTTCTGAAAGATAAAATGCTTTAATAGCGTCAACAGTATCCTGTTTAATTCTTTTCCCACCCTTTGGATTTGGGTCTGAAAGGACACCTTTTTCTTCAACTATTTTTTTAGCAATAGATGCTGTATGCCTTGTTGTGTTAAATTCTGAAGCAATTTTCCTAATGCTCCAACTTTTGGGCAATACAGTGAGGATTTTTATTTTATCACTTCTTTTAGTATTTTCATTTTTGAATTTTTCCTTGAGTTGATTTATTATTTCTAAACAGTCTACATCTCCAGATGGCTCCTTAAATTGTGAGTCAGAAATCTCTTTTCCTGCAACTGTTTCCATTCTCTTCTTAACTGTCTCTGTCACCTTGCTTAGTTTTTTGACTGCTCCATTGCTTAGTAGCTCCATATGACTTTTGCTCTACAAGCTTTCTCTTTTTTATGGGTGATTCACCAATTGAAACAAAAGAAGCATTCAAAGTACACATCTCATGGTTTTGCTCTGAAGTTGATGCATCACTATTGTCAACATTTTCAATTTTCTCAAGATCTTCAGGTGGTTCACTACTACAAGAAGAATCATCATTTATGTCTGAATTCAAAGTGCCTATTCCTTTCTCAGGCAAGGACTCAAGATGTTCTCTACACTGCTTACAAAGTCTGTGATGTAGTGTTAAGTGCAGATCGGGAAACTTATTTACAAGTTCCTGTGGTACAATTCTCAAACTCTTCTTTCGACACTGACCTTTGTGACGCAGCAAAGGATCAGCACACTTCTGTTTCAGTTTTAAATGTTCCATGTTTGTACTCTGAAATCACAAAAGCACAAAGAAAATCCTGAAAAGAAAACAATGAACAATTAATGAATTATTAAATAAATTTTTATACATGTATTTAGTAAAAATAAATTAACTTTAACTTGAAGTCAGGAGTCAACTCTGTAAAGTTGACAGTACTTATATACTAGTTGGGCCTTTGGATCAGCGCTACTCCAGTAGATTTGGGGCTGTCGAGGGGTTTAACCCTGGTTGTCTTTTAAAAGACTTCTTTTGGCACAGGTCACAAAAAGGTTTTTGAACTAATAATGTTAAGTTGAACTAAGTCTTCACTGACACTATATCAGAACAGAACTTTTAAATAAATGAACTGACAAAAAAAATCTAAAATTGAAGAATGATGCCAACTTCATTTATTTTTTATACATTGAACTAGTTATCAGCCACTTACAGCTTCTTGGGATTTTGTTGTACATGACTCAAGGTATTAATGTAAAAAAATTGAATTTTTTAGGAGAAGGTATTTTTTTTTTATTCAAGGTCAAAGGTCAACTTTTGAAGGGATTTTTTTATTTTTCACAGTAGAGATATTTAACAAGAGACAATAAACAAGGGGCTACTAAAGAGCTTTAAAATGAGACCAAAATCAATGCTCTAGCTTTAATAGTTTTTTAGTTACACCGTTTTGAAAATAGTCATTTAACGCAAAAAAGGTCAAAATGTCACAACTTTGTGACCTTGTATCTCAGTAACCAAAGGTCAGTCAGCTCTAATAATTTGGGAATTTAAGTTTGGCATGTATATCTGCTATTGTGCCAAGTATGAGCAAAATTGAAAGGGGTGAGTGCAAAAAGTACTATTTTGTGGCTGAGTTGACATGGAATGACCCTTAATCTTCCTTTTTATATGGGGACGTCAAAACTGAGCAGTATTCAAGTTTTGGTATAATCAGTGTTTTTAGCAGGGGAATCATTACTATATATACAGGGCGTCCCAAAAAATGTATACACACTTTAAATACTTATAAAGGCAGTGTTTATTAAAATACATTTCATTTTCAAAATGTAATAGAATCTACAGACATTATTTAATTGTTTTGTCAATGCCTGTTTTCAAACTGACGTCCGTTCTGGTCCAGGCACTGCTGATAACGCGAAGCAATGGAATCGCAAACATCACGTAACATTTTGTTTGGTATTTGTGTGCATTCTCGTTCAATGGCTGCTCTCAATTCAGCGACTGTTGCAGGTTTTATAGCGTAGACTTTGTCTTTTAAGTATCCCCATAAAAAAAAGTCTAGTGGTGTGAGGTCTGGTGAACGCGGAGGGTATTCTACGAAACCCCTTCGTCCAATCCACATCCACATCGTGCCAAGTACCACTCGCAATACTCCACTCTTCGGTCCGGATCATCTTCATTAATAGCATGGACTAATCTTGGAATGTAACTTTTCCATTGACAGCGCTTCAAAATGCGTTGGACAGACGATTCTGAAATTCCTACCTCACGACTCGCTTGCCGCACAGATTTTCTTGGACTTTGGTGATACGTTTCCAGTACTCTTTCTTGCTTTGTGTGGCTTGTCGATGTCCGTGGTCTTCCGGAATGCCTTGTGGACATTCTGAACAGTTCCATCGGCTTCAAACTTATCTCTAATTCGAGTGATGGTAAGTCGCGTTGGTGGATCTGTTTGAAACTCCCTCCTAAACTGTCTTTGCACTTCAACTGCGTTTTCACACTTCCAGTAGCATTTTAGAATGAATTTCCTTTGTTCAAAGCTTAGTCTGACTGCCATTATTAATTCTAATGGGTTTAACTTAGAAAGAAAGATCAATTGAGCTATCAGCTGTTAAAGTGTGTATACATTTTTTTGGGACGCCCTGTGTATATATATATATATATATATATATATATATATGTTACCAGGAAAAGAAGTACCTCAAAAGGCCTTGCGGACCATACTGAGGAAGTACCAATGGCAGCGGGTACCAGGGAAAATTTTCTACACACTCAAATAGTGTGCAAGATTTCAACTAACTTTTTCTTGAAATGATCCACAGAGGAACTGTTCACAACTTCTGATGGTAACCTGTTCCATGTGTCACAGATCTTATAGGTAAAGTAATTCCCACACACACTAGTCCTAAACCATTTCAAATCCAACTTCCAACCATTGTTGCGAGTTGGGTTATCATTTAAACTAAACATGCTTCTAAAATCAACATCGTTGAACCCGTGTAAGAACTTGAAAACCTCAATGAGTTGACTGCGCAGCCTCCGAGTTTCCAGTGAAAACAAGTTCAGGGTGCGTAACCGTCGATTGTAGCCCGTATGCCTAACGGAAGGGATTAACGTTGGCCCTCGCCTGCACTTGCTCCAGCCTCAATATCTTTCCTGAGGGTGGGTGAGCAGAACTGCACAGCATACTCCATGGCACAATCTCCTTGTTCCAAAACTGAAATTGCCTCCTGATATAACCCAACAGCTTCTGGGCTTTCTTTTCCACCTCTACGCACTGTTTCATAAACTTAAGGTCGATGCTAATTAGCACACCCAAGTCCTTTTCCAAATCAGTCGCCTCGATATTACTCCCCAACATCGAGTAGTCCAACTTGGGATTGGTGTAGCCAATGTGCATTTTTTTGGACCACACACCTATCCTACCTAGGTCTGCATGCAGTTGCTCGATCGCCTCTGGCATCCCAACATTGGCCCCAAGCTTGGTGTCATCAGCGAATTTGGCAATCCTACTGACGATGCCACCATCTAGATCATTTATGTAAATGATAAACAGCAGCAGCCCCAAAATGGAACCCTGAGGAACCCCGCTAGTGACTGAGGCCCAACCTGAACTAACCCCTTTAATTCCAACCCTCTGCCGCCTATTCTTCAGCCAGTTTTCAATCCACCTACCTACTTCCCCACTGATACCCAGTGCACACACTTTTGCCATTAGCCGGCAAAGCTGGGCACTTGCGATTTTTTTTGCGGTACTGCGGTACTACCACACTACCAAACCGGTACCGCATAACGCAGTACCGCAAAGGATTGCTGAAAGTACAGGCTGTACTTTCAGCGATCCTTTGCGGTACTGCGTTATGCGGTACCGGTTTGGTAGTGCGGTAGTACCGCAGTACTGCAAAAAAAACTGCAAGTGCCCAGCTTTGTTAGCCGGTGGTGAGTACCTTATCAAAGGCTTTCTGAAAGTCAAGATAAAGTATATCAATCACCCTACTCTTATCATACTCACTCAACATGATGTGGAAAAACTCGAGCAAGTTTGTGAGACACGACTTGTGCCGTCTATACCCATGTTGGGAGTCCCCAAGCAGCTTGTAGGAATCCAAATGGTCAACCATCCTATCCGCTATTATCCCCTCTAATAATTTACCTACAACTGAAGTGAGACTAATGGGATGATAGTTCCCTGGACTTTCGTGATCCTCTTTCTTAAAGATAGGGGTCACGTTGGCTTCCCTCCTGTCTCCAATGATTTGTTGAAGACTGTAGCCAGGTGGGGAGTCACCTGGTCGTGCACCTCCAGCAACACTCTGGGGAGAAACTGGTCTGGCCCAGGAGCCTTAAACCCGCTTAGTTTGTCTATTCTATCAGCAATGACTGTCGCGGTACATTGAACACTATCCAGACCAGCACCTTTGTGTCTGATGCCTGGCTCGGGGATGATGCGGGTGTCCTCCCTGGTGAACACTCCCGCAAAGTACTCATTAAGCACATTGGCGATGTCCATGTCAGAGGTCCGCAAAACACCACTTCGGTCCTTTAATGGACCTATCATGCTTCTAATGGGCTTTCTACTATTAACAACTGAAGAACTCCTGAGGGTTCCCCTTGCAGAGGCTTGCCACCCGTAGTTCTTCATTACGTTTTGCTAGCCTAACCTTCGCCTTCACTTCCCTACACAGGCGGACATACACTTCAGTGTTCTCATGGGAACGATTGGCCTTTGCCCTCCTATACGCTACTTTCCTATTTCAGATAGTCGCAGCGATGTCATGATTGAACCACTTAGGCTGCGTTGAAGCAGGAGTGACTGGTTTTGAGGGTATGGCAGCAGACTGCAGCACCATAAACTCATCCCGGAATGCACTTCACGCTCCCTCAACATTGCTGCTGACCTCTAACCCCATCTCACCTACGCTATCCTGGAGGCTAACAAAGTCTGCCTGCTGGAGATCGAGCTTACTGGCTCTCGAGTTACTACGCTTCACCCGAGCAACGCACACACAGAACCTAATCAGACTATGATCACTCCCGCCCAATGATTCATCAATGGTGAGGCCAGTGATGAGGTTGTCTTCAGTCGTGAATACTAAGTCTAGAACGCTTTCGTATCGTGTAGGCTCATTGACCCACTGAGTGAGGAAGTTCTCATCAGCAAAGTCAACTAGCCTCCTCCCTTCAGCATCAGCAGTCCTGTGTTACCACTTTATGCCGCGACAGTTGAAGTCTCCTAAAACTAAACACACTATATCCCCTAGCAGGCTACGGAGTTCGGTGTACAGGGCTGTATCTTCCTCGAGGAGGAGATGCGGAGTCTGTACACCAAGATTAACCTATAGTTCATCCCTCCCACATTCAGATCGATACCAAGCAGCTCCCATTCTGACTGGAACTGGCAGTCAACCGGACTCAACGTGTCCCTCACGTATATTAGTACCCCTCCCCCTCTCCACAGGTGTGGTCTTTGCGAAACATTCTATACCCGGGAATTTCGAACTCCCCAACATAGTCCCTACGATCAGTATGAATCCAGGACTCGGTGATAGCAATGATATCCTGGTATTCTGATGCTAAGAGCGCCTGTAGCTCGCAAAACTTATTCCTAATCGACCTAGCATTAAAAAGCGTTGCACGAAGGGAGCCTTCCCTATTCTGACTGCCCCCTAGCATGACCCATTTCCCGAACAGCTAGGGTTGTCGGGAGTCGAACGGGTCAATAAACCTCATGCCCAGCGGGACACTCATGTCTTGCACCCTCTCGTTGATGCCAATGACCTTACTAAGCACGTGGTAACTGGCATTCATCCGCAGTAAAATACCCATCAACATTCCCCTGTCTTCAGTTTTAGATCATCCAAGAGACATGATCTCGGTGATGATCCCTTCTGTAAGACCTACCCTACTGCCTTTGAGGAACAGGTCATTGCCATCAGCGTGGACAATGATCGCAGTCCTCCGACTAGCCACGTGCAGCTTCTCTACCTCCTTCCTTAAGTGCACCATTCCCTGCCCAGGTAAGCACCTTACCTTCCTCCTGTCCCAGTTTGCAGAAGCAAAGTACTTCTTCTGGCCCCTGATCTGCGAGTCCCCAATCAAAACGGTGTCTTCCTCCTTTGAGCACAGGAGACTAAAGCAGTTGGAGGTCCTGACAGGGGCAACTGGGGTCTCAGACTTTGGCTTCACAGCCTTCTTGCCTGAGACCTTTCGATACCTGTCACCACCTATAGACGCACTTACACCACCTGACCCAGCCCAACTGGCAGCTACATTCTTCTGTTTCTTTGGGCCACCAGTAGGCCCCTTCCCACCCTTCTCTATCGACCCCTTCCCACCCTTCTCTATCAGCCCCTTCTTTACGCCCTCCACCTTGTGCCGCGGTTCCATGCATTCCACGTGGTTGCTGGTGATTCTTCACACTGATTTTGTACCCTAGCCCCGGTTGCACCTTTACCCTTTCTCTGCAGTCCCGAGCCCTGTCCAGTCCATCGCTGGACTGCCTTTCCATGGCAGCTATCCTATCAATGAGCTCCTGGGTGGAGGGCGCAGCCACATCAGTGACCACTGCACCTCCAACAGTTGGTCTGGATGACTCGAGCTGTCGGACCCTCTCCTCTAGCTTCTCGTAAAACCGCATGAGTTCGCAAAAGCAGCACATGCTGGAGTGGTTGATCTTCGTGAAACAGGCTTCTTTGAAGTTCGCCACCCACTGGTTTACTTCACACCTCGCACATTCAGCCTTCAGTTTCTGCGGTCCAGTCATTGTAACTTTTTTTTCCAAACTCTGAATACTCTGAATAAGATAGAGAGAGATTATTAGCAGCATATCAGTACCTTTATTTAAGTAAAAACATTAAAAAAGTATTTTCTAGAAATACTGTGTGGTAAGTAACTTTAATAAATACAAGTAACAAATTGTGCCAACAAAAATGGTGGTGTGCGAGGTGGGTGACATGCAGGTTTCCAAGATAGTGTAGATGTTGCACTGTTAAATAATGGAACACTGTCACACAACTGAAGTTAAATCATAAGAAAAATTAGTGGTGTCAATGGGCTGAAATCAAATAAAGTACAGAGTATAAATTTCCTTATGTGGGTATACAGTAATTTATTCATTCATAAATTGTGGCACTGTGATTCAAGATGCTGAAATCCAAAATATCAGTTGGGGGTTCCTTTGAATGAGCAAAACTGGGTGTACATTATATCACCATGAATGGCCAAAACCTGCAAAATGCAAAACTGTGATAGGGAAAACTGGGTGTACATTGTATCACCACAAATGGCCAAAACCTGTAAAACTGCGATAGGTGAGGGGTGACTACTGATAAATTCATAATCCAGATATATAAATCACACCTGCACTGTATAGCCTATACAATTCTTATATATTATATTACTATATAAGTTTTAGTGTAATTAAACTATTAATTATTAGAAATTATTTATTGTGATAATTGCGATAATCACTACCCATTCACTGATGATTATCATGGGTCATTAAAGTGTTGTCACTCAGCTCTAACACACATCCTGTTTATACATACCCATTGGAAATGTCAGTATCATTCTTGGTCATTTTTATTTCCCATGGTAGGATATTAAATAGGTGAACTCCAAAGTGGATCCATACTATTTGATTAATTTAACACACTTGTGACCAATTCATAAATTATAAGTGGATATCACATTGATTTTAAGTCTTAGTTTTAGTTTCCATTATTTTTCATATTCATGATCTCTTAAATCTCTCCACTGGGTAAAGCTTCAGAACCTTAAATTTTTCCCAGTAGTTAAGATACCATACTGCATACTATATTGTATTAATAATGTAATAAAGTGTGGGTTCTCTGAAACCCCTCAATTTGATGCAGTTCTACTTGTTAATCCTCCATTGTGAGGAATAATCTGGCTTGGGGAGTATAAAGGCTTTCAAAAATGAATTGAATTGAATAACTTTTATTAATAATAAAGTAAATACACTGGTTTTACAATTTACAATGACATAAATAATTGTGAAGCTGGACCATTTATTTTATTTAATTTGGCCCTCAAGCCTTAAGTTTTACTGGGCTCTTGTTAAAAATAGAAGTTATTAATAATTAAATAAGTACAGTCATACCCCACTTTACGTTGAATTTGACTTTACGTCGGTTTTCAAGAGCAAGATTTTGTTCACACTACGTCGCTTTACGTCATTTTTTGACTTACGTCCTTGGAACCAATTACCGACGTTAGGCGTTTATTTATAGGCGTTCACTGTGTTTTACATTTGGTGTTTACATGGTCTTTCGGTACAGGTATACTAAGGCGATTTTCCCTTGTTGCTCTTTATACTTTTTTTTATGTACAATAGGCTATTTTTACTTTTCATTTTCATATTTATTATCTATAGTATTGAAAACATAACCATAAAGTGTTTATTTATAGTTGTATCTAATCTCTACCGTCGTCGGAGTGTTTTACAGTGTTTACAATCGGTTTTCGGTAGACTTAGGCACCTCTGTTCGCTTTACGTCATTTTTGACTTACGTCGGGGTCCTTGGAACCAATTACCGACGTTAGGTGGGGTATGACTGTATTAATAATAGTTAAAGCATGGTATGTATTAATCTTAAATTATCACTATTGATATGACAAATGCAAGGTCATTATTGAAGGTAATATGCCAATACCATACAAACAAATCTATTATATACGAGAGCTAAGAATTGAACAATCACAAGTAATGTATTTTAATCCTAGATTACACACTAGAAATGAATAAACAATAGTAATGTACACTAATCCTAGATTTTTATCAGGATTTCAATTTGGTTTTAAATGAATTTGCATTCCCATTATTTTTTATATCACATTTAAATCATTCCATAGTTTCAATCCAATGAAAATGGGTAGTTTTTAAGATGAAGACAGTCTAAATTGAGGAATAACATGCTTTGATCTATTTCTGGTCTGATACAAGTAGATTTCTTGATGAGTTAAAAAATATTGATTTACCCATTGTAAGTTAATGATTTTGTTCTTATACTTGTAAATAAAAATAAAATATGCCACTTTGATACAGTATATCATTGAACTTGGTAGTTTTAGCTCTAAATAATGCACTAGAGCAGTGGTTCCCAACCTTTTTGAAGTGATGCCAACTAGAGCTGATTCAAATAACTTGTGGCCCACCTCCCATGTTGCTAAGCTGGTATCATGTTTATAAGGTTTAATAACAAATTTTTTTTAACATTTAGTAACATGATGCTAAAGACAAGCAAGTGGGCCATGGCCCACTGGTTGGGAACCAGTGCATAGAGTGATCAAGGAAATAACCTTATTGCTCTTTTTTTGGATGACAAAGATACTGTTTAAAGTGTTGTTAGTTTAGTTTCCCCAAACAAGGGTGCAGTGTGTTATATAAGGAAGAACAAGAGTATGATAGTAAAAAAAACCTGTTTAGGGACTACATTTCTAAGTTTAAACATTATGGCAACACACCTTAATTTTTTCTTGCAATATAATTTACATAATCACCCCATTGCAAATTCTGGAGCAAGTGTAGTTTTCATCCTGTGTGGTGCTTACTGCCTAGTGTAGTTTGTTCCCCTACATTATCCTAGTGTAGTTTGTTCCCCTGCATTATCCTAGTGTAGTTTACGTTCCCCTACATTATCCTAGTGTAGTTTACATTCCCCTACATTATCCTAGTGTAGTTTACGTTCCCCTACATTATCCTAGTGTAGTTTATATTCCCCTACATTATCCTAGTGTAGTTTACGTTCCCCTACATTATCCTAGTGTAGTTTACGTTCCCCTACATTATCCTAGTGTAGTTTACGTTCCCCTACATTATCCTAGTGTAGTTTACGTCCCCTACATTATCCTAGTGTAGTTTACGTTCCCCTACATTATCCTAGTGTAGTTTACGTTCCCCTACATTATCCTAGTGTAGTTTACGTTCCCCTACATTATCCTAGTGTAGTTTACGTTCCCCTACATTATCCTAGTGTAGTTACGTTCCCCTACATTATCCTAGTGTAGTTTACGTTCCCCTACATTATCCTAGTGTAGTTTACGTTCCCCTACATTATCCTAGTGTAGTTTACGTTCCCCTACATTATCCTAGTGTAGTTTACGTTCCCCTACATTATCCTAGTGTAGTTTACGTTCCCCTACATTATCCTAGTGTAGTTTACGTTCCCCTACATTATCCTAGTGTAGTTTACGTTCCCCTACATTATCCTAGTGTAGTTTACGTTCCCCTACATTATCCTAGTGTAGTTTACGTTCCCCTACATTATCCTAGTGTAGTTTACGTTCCCCTACATTATCCTAGTGTAGTTTACGTTCCCCTACATTATCCTAGTGTAGTTTATGTTCCCCTACATTATCCTAGTGTAGTTTACGTTCCCCTACATTATCCTAGTGTAGTTTACGTTCCCCTACATTATCCTAGTGTAGTTTACGTTTCCCTACATTATCCTAGTGTAGTTTACATTCCCCTACATTATCCGTATATACCTAATGAAATAAAATGTTAAAACTAACAAGAAAAAATATATATTTATGATGAATAAAACCACGAAGGAAAGGAAACACAAAATGGTGCTCAAGCACTTTCGTCTAATGACATCCTCAGGAACACTGAAGTACATAAAGGGTTACGGCCTATATATAGGTTACAGAAAGAAAAAAAAATAAATAAATAACATACTTACATATATATATATACATACACATACATACATATCTATATATATATATATATATATATATATATATATATATATATATATATATGTATATATGCAATAAATGGAGAAGTAAAAATAAAAAATAAAAATTAAAGGATTAACAGAGAGGCATACAGATTTGTAAGGAAAAATATCGATTTTTAGCACAAGATCAAATGAATTATAAATACAAATTTATACTGGAAATCTGCCTGGGTTTTAACACTTTGCATTTTATAGTCAAGTTTCGATATATATAAAATAAAATGAAAATTAAAAGTTAATAAAGTAGCATACAAGTTTACCAAAGATTTAGCGTCCTACCCTTCTTATCTAAATCTGTTTTGAAGGAATTCAAAACAACAGGATCGAGTTGAAAAAGACCTTTGCTTGTGTTGAAGTTATTTGAAAGTTGGATAATGGCAGACTCAAGAATATTTCTATTAACAATGTTGCTAGAGTGGAATAAAACTGAAGCTTTATTCCAATCAATACAGTGGGATAACTGACAAATGGATAAAAAGAGCACTGGACAACTGTCCTGTTCTAACGGAATATTGATGCTGTTTTATACGTGTGCAAATCCTTTCCTGTCTGACCTATGTAAAAGGAATCACATTGTTTACACCCAATTTTATAGATAATACCTGAATTATTGGTAGGGCTATTTTTTACTATGATATTTACTATGATATTTTTCACAATATTGTTATATGAAAATACTACATTAATATCCAAAAGGCAAAGTGTTAAAACCCGCGCAGATTTCCAGTATAAATTTGTATTTTTATAATTCATTTGATCTTGTGCTAAAAATTGATATTTTTCCTTACAAATCTGTATGCCTCTCTGTTAATCCTTTATTTTTAATTTTTATTTTTACTTCGTTTATTGCATATATATATATATATATATATATATATATATATATATATGTGTGTGTGTGTAGATATGTATGTATATTTATTTATTTTTTTTCTTTCTGTAACCTATATATAGGCCGTAACCCTTTATGTACTTCAGTGTTCCTGAGGATGTCATTAGACGAAAGCGCTTGAGCACCATTTTGTGTTCCCTTTTCTTCGTGGTTTTATTCATCATGTATATGTGTGTGTGTGTGTGTGTGTGTATATATATATATATAATATATATATATATATATATATATATAATTGATGATTGCTTAGGTTGTCATAATATTTTCATTAGTTTTAATGTTTTATTTGATGGATTCATTTAAAAAATATCTCCTAAAGATCCTAGCATAGTTTGTCCTCCCTTTTGTGTCAGGGGGACATAAACTGCACTTACTCCCAAATTCTTATCTAGCATTACCATACACACAGAAATATTGCTATAGTACACTCCTTTACAGCAATTTCATCAACATTTAGTCCAAGATACACATTTCTTGTTTTATTGGTATTTAGGAAGAGTTTATTGGTTGTCAACTATTTCATTACACTCTGATGAATTCTGAATTAAATATATTCTTAGCTAAATTAACACCTTTGTAAGAAAAAGACAGTTGTATCATCTGCAAACATTATGAAGTTCAGTATATCGGATGAATGTGGAAGGTCATTTATATATAATAAAAATAACAGTGGACCCAGAACCTAAGCCCTGTGGCACACCATGTTTGACAATAATAGCCAAATAGCCTAATCATTATTGACTGTAGTCCTTGTTATTAAATTTGTACGAAAATAAATTTCTCATTAAGTTTTATACTGTTGGCTTCTGCCCATTTGAAGAGCATCTTGTTGCTCAGTTCTAAGGTATATACTTTCTCATTCATGAGCAGTTTCCTTCAAGACTCTGGTGTCGTTAACAAAATGTTAACAGATAAGAACTTATTTTTCATAGAGTAAAGGGCCCAGCAAGACTGTTCCCTGAGGTATCTTGCTGATTACTTCCTCTTATCTGGATTAGGCCTATTCTCCATTCACAACTTGGTTATATACATACTATCTGTTAAGAAGGCATGTAGTCATCTTACAGTATTTCATGTTGGTGTTAACTTTTTAGTATATGGAACTAAGTGATGATGATTTAATTAAATTAGGATATGCTATGTACTCAAAATGTGACATTCTGCAAACTACAGGGTGTCCCATAAGTCTGGCATCATAGGAAAAATAATAAAAAAAGGCAAAACAAAAGCTTTTATTTACAGAATGTGCTCAATGTTCACCATTGTTTTCAATACACAAATTCAGACATGATACCCAGGCAGCAAGCACACGGTGAATGATGTCAGGAGTAATGGTGTTACATGCCCCAATAATGCGCTGCCACAAATGTTCAACACTCCTAATTTTCTCTGCATATACCAGCGCTTTCAAGTGGCCCCAGAGATAAAAATCTAGTGCGTGAGGTCCGGGCTTCTAGCTGGCCATTCCACAGGCCCTCGACGTCCTATCCAATGACCAGGGAATTGTTGGTACAGGTATTCCCTTACTTGGGTGCTGTAATGTGCAGGAGCACTGTCTTGCTGGAACCATGTTGGGAAATTTCCTTCTTCGTTCAAGACACTGGGAAATGCTTCTTCCTTGAGCATATGTAGGTAGGTGCCTCCAGTCACATGTTCATCAAAAAAGAGGGGGCCTATGATGTGTCCTTCCAAATGCCACACCATACCATCAACTGAGATGCACCTTGTTCCTTTGAAGAGGTATACCAGTGAGGGTTGTTTTGAGACCAGTAGCGGGTGTTCTGTCGATTTACCTCACCATTTCCATAAAAAACAGCCTTGCCACTGAACAGAAGGGTGGATGGGAAATTGGCATCCTGAGCATAAGAAAAATATGAATTATGGTTTGTAGAAATAGAAAAATATGAATTTCTCCTATGATGCCAGACTTATGGGATACCCTGTATATCCTTATATGGACTTTTAATATATACAGTAAAACCTGCGCTATCTGGCAATCAACTATCTGGAAAACTTTAGAAACTGGCAAATTTCATATTAGGCCAATACAATTCACCAATCTAGAAACCAGGAAGCTTTCCAATGCCATCCAGAAAAATCTAGAACATCCTCAACATTTTTAATAAAATAAGACTAAATTTTACTTCTTTCAATTGTCACTTGTCCCATCCATTCTTAGCATAGTGTTTGTTGATTACAATATAGTTTACATTGGTGTACAGTGCAGTATAGCCAAAATTTGAGTTTTACTATTATTTCCATTGGTTTTTCCTAGGTTAACGGTACCTTCAGATAACCGGGAAATTTAGACAACTGGAATGGCCTAATTCCCAAGCTTGCTAGATAACAAAGGTTTTACTGTATTCAGCTTTTAACCTAATTTAGGTTGATATGCTTTTCTTTAAGATGAATGAGGCAATTTCCAAAATTTAAGACACTTTTAGACAGGGTTGGCAAAAACCAAACTGTTTTTTTGCTGGGTAGTTGGGTTTTTGCCAACCCTGTCAAAAAACCATGGTTTTTTATGAAAAACCCAGGTTTTTGCCAACCCTGCTTTTAGAGCATGTTAGTCCCTTGCTTGGTATAGCTGTAGTTGTCTAACCAGAGGCTAGGTGGTGAGTAGTAAAATTTATTTGGTGGGATAACATTTCAGAATATAATAAATTCAAGAACTTGGTAATAGTAAAGCATTTTTGCCTATTTTGTTTTATGGTGTATGGTAGGTGAAGCTCTGAAAAAAAGGTAAAAAAAGTGACTTGAATTCTGTATTTATAGTCTTAAGTATAACAATCAGTCAACAAATTTGGCTCAGGCCTCTATATTATATTTTAAGAAGAATGTGATTACTCTCAAATTTTTGTGAACTTCAAATAATACAATATAATAGTTAATTTCAATGAGGCCTACATTAGTAAAGTTTACTTTTAATCATAATTAATATTTAGGCTTGTAGCTACATTTTTATTTTTTTATTACAGAATGTGAGAATTAGACCTCTTTCCTATAGATGTAAGTATAGTCATTTTTCTTTTAATGTTTAATATGGGATGGTAATAGCTAAGTAGCTTGCATTCTTGGAGTTTATTCATTCATTAGTATAAATCTAGTTTTTACTTTTGATTAGTTTGTGCTATAAAAGAATAGGTTATAATTTTTTATAGGCTTGCCATACTGTACTGATTTTGTGAAACTGTGTACTAGGGTGGTCCAAAAAGTTAAAGCATCGACTAAGTTCTCTCCACAAGGTTGGTTTTATGCCTCTTGGTGTGGACAGTATTTGTGCAAAGTTTCACGTTATTCGGTTAATATGTAGGGGTTGCCCCACTTGCCCCCTTTTTGAAAATTTGGGAAAATATATAGACAACTGAATAACTAAATTTTTTTTTGGTTCTCAAAGAATATGAAAGAAAACAGTAAGACAATAGGACATGATAATGGGTGTATCTTCATTATTTCTTCTGCATCAGAGTCGCCTTGGATGGTATTGGTATCTGTTTTCGGTGGGCAGCTACGAGTTGTAGGAGGTACTGCTTCTGGTCCTCGTTTCGTGTCAAAGTGTCATTGTAGCATTGTGCGAGAGCAATACCTCGCTCGGCAGCATCATTGACTACTTTCATCTTTAAGGTGCGATCTCTAAGTTCCCTGTAGTTCTTGTCATTTGGCCATTCCCGTGGATCTTTTTGAAGTAACTGGCGCGCTTCCTCCTTACCTCCAACTTTCAAGGCATCAAAGAGGGTCAATGTCCTTTTTGTGACGAAGGATGCCACATCATTTTCAACACCAGCTTCCGCCATGTTGATTCGTCGGGGGCAGCCATTCTTTGGGATGTTGGAGGTGTTGAACCATTCTCCTTTTGGTATCAGGATCGATCCTATTATCGAAGAAGGCCAGTCCAATCAGATGCTCCGACAAGTACCACAGGTGGCGTCTTAGAGCTGTCTTCGCCGCTTGTGCAGCTCCTCCGTGTGGATATTTTTCCAGAAGATGCAGCATTTTGAGATAATTGAGAGGAGCTTGTGTCCCCATTGGCGCTTCATGCCAGTACTTGACGTAAATCAGACTGACAATAAAGCCAGCTGAGTCACGTTTCGTTCTTCGCGTGCTGTGAGCTGAATTGATAGTGAAAGAGGTAGATTTTGAGCGCATAAATCGCCTTCGCCATCCATCTCGCGTGGTGCATGGGACCCGGAGCTCGGATAAGAGTTGACCACCAGTCTTTCCCCCAGGAAGAGCAAAGATAGTTCAAGGAACTCCTTGTAGTCGTCACGAGGTTGGCTTGCCTGAAGAGCGTTAGGTAAGTAAGTGAGCATCTCTTTTCTCATCTCTTGGAGTTGAGGGTTCTCGAACAAGCTGTCCAATGCTGAGACAAATGCTTCGTGGGAGAGAGATGGCCATTCCTTTTGAAATCGCTTAAAAAGGCCTGTTTCAGGACTTCCTGTTGAGCCAAATATTGAGGCAAAGACATCAGCAAGTACGACTTCAAGTGTATGATGTCGACAACCGATCCAAACTAGCTCGTGACCCAATGCTTCTTCAATCCTGACACAGGCTCCGCGATGTAAACCTGTGTTTGACGCAGTGGTATCGAAGACGAGACCTCTCACATGCTGTTCCACGTTCCATAATTTCATAGTTTGAAGGCATGCCTGGGCCTGTGCTTCTCCAGTTCCTTGTTTCATCTTTGGGACACCAAGCAGCAGCTTCTGTCCATTGAATGTTATAAGGATTGCTATCCGATGCACATTCGTCGTCTTCCCTTCAATGCCGGGGAGAAGCTTTCCGTCCCAATGGAGAAGGACAGGGTCTTCTAGAGAGAATGATTCTAGGTCTTCTCGAGCTGCCTGTTCTCGCCCACTTTCTCTGTAGCGATGAATAGAGCTCCGAGAGCATGTCATCCCAGACAGATCATGCCCCGCAGCCTGTAATACAGCTCCAGTTACGAAAACAGCATTCCGGTCAGAAAGATTGGTGCGATCCATTGCTCCAATGACTTCTGGAGATTGGAAAATGTTCGTAACCTTGTTCTTGGGACGCTTTGGTGCCGGAGCTTCAGACGAAGAAGGAATCGGAACCGATGGTCTATAGTCGTCGTCGTCTTGCGAAAAAAGGGAAGAAGAAGAAGAGGAAAGATCAATTGATGACACTCCTGCTTCTTCCAAATCTTTCTGTGTTGCTTCATGCCTTGCCTTCCTCTTGGCTTCCTTCTCCATTCTGGATCGCTTTCTGTCCTCTTGTGTAGTCGTTTCCTTATCAATGCCAGCCATGCTGCAAGAATTGACGTCCTTGCGCTGCATGGACAGGAAATTTCGGTCCTCAACATTGACGATTGTGCTCAT